>JAFREE010000039.1:0-177414 GCA_019400425.1 Hymenochaete sp. R1
ATTAAAATATACTTAGAATAATATTTCTAAGTTTTGATGAATATATTAGGTCAAAAAATGGTTATGTGTTTGTAGTGATGCCTAGTCCAGCTGACTCGAACCTGAGGGCATATATAAGTAACACCCAGGCCTGTCTCAAACCAGTCAACAAAAAATCACCCTTCAAGTTCAACTTACCTCCCATCGCATCGAATATCTCTCTCCAGCAATGTCAACTTCCGAGCCCACCTCCGAGGCCACCCCCGCCGGCGCCCCTCCGCAATTCAAATCCGGCTCCGGCTTCGTGCCGCCCCCCTTCCGGCCCATGCCCGAAGGCGCCCCCATGCACAAGTTCACCGGCGCCTGCTTCTGCCGCAAACACACCTTCGAGGTGTCCCACCCCGCGCTCGACGTCCGTCTCCCCATCAAGTGCAACTGTACATGGTGCACCAAGACTGCTATCATGAACATGTGCGTCCTTTCCCCCCCTTCCCGCTTGCGCTTGTGATGTTGACTGACCCGTTCACGTCCACCCATCCCAACAACACCAACCCACCCCCACCCCAGCTTCGCAGACTCCCCCCTCCTCGTCCTCACCTCCCCCACCGACTCCCTCCTCGGCGCCCACCCCCACCCAAAACTCCCAATGACCCACTACTTCTGCAAAGACTGCAGCAGCAACGTCTTCTGGCGCGGCCTCAACAAGTGCGGCGTCAACGTCCGCATGCTCGATGGCGTCGACGTCGACGCGCTCCAGACCGAGTTCGTGGACGGCAAGAATGCGTATTGAGACTTTGAATGTCGGGAGCACCGTCGGAAGCGACCGCGCGGGGGTGGGGGCTGCGTAAGGTGTGCTGTAGCGCTATCTGAGATTGTATCAATGTTAGATGTACACGCATCATGATATGAAAAAGAGTAAACTCGGTATATACATAAAGTACCAGTGTACATGTGCGCCAAATGCCAAATTGAAGTCGAGTATCGAAGCCATTGATCATCACCACCAACCCCGAGCACAGAGAGAAATGATTACCTAATCCACCTACTTCCTTTCACTTAGTTATTACTCACTTACTACTTAGTTCCATCGAATATCCAGTCAATCTAATCGACCTTCAAACACACTTTGTCCTATTTTTCCATTTCCATTTCGTTTCATTTCATTCCATTCGCCCCGGCCACTCTTCTCGACCAAGACCAAGACCAAACACAAGAAGTACACAACTCAGAGGAAGGAAAGAAGGAGGAGAAAATTGCTAGAGTGTAAAGAGAAGAGAAGAGAGATCCAAGAGTGACGAGACGAGAGTGAGTGAGTGGGGAAGATAAACGAGGTATGGGGTATGAAAATATGTGTGTGTGTGTGGGGGGTGGGGGGGAGGGGGGAGGGGGGGAGGAGGGGCGTACAGAGTAAGTTGTTCGGTGCATGGAGTAGGGGAATCAAGATATCATGATTCCTAAATACCAAGGAGCAGTGTTTTGTCGAATGTCGAATGCATGATGGATGGAGGACGATGGTAGTGAAAGAAAAAGAAAAGAACGACGTAGGATGTCTAACGGAATGGTACGACACGATGAAAAAGCGGTATCGAAAGGAAGGAAAAAGAACCCAACAAGAAAAAAATCGTAATACAGTAGTTGCTAATGAAGGTGAAAGTGAAAGTAATCGTGAAGATCCCCAAAGTACCCACTTGTACAAAATTGTTCAAGGCCAACAACAAGAAAAAGAAATCCGAAAAAAACGAAAGGAGGACGTTTCACCGAACCACCACCCCCGGCCCCTGCCCAACAGCACCAACGCCTGCACCACCAAACCTCCCCACCAAATCCGACTCACTAAAGCTCCTCTGTACATCTGCAGCCGCCGCCGCCGTACCCTCCTCTTCCTCTTCTTCCTCCTCCTCCTCCTCCACCATCCTAATCCGTCCAGGTCCATTCGCACTCGCACTCACACTCGCACTCGCCTCAACCCCCCTTCTCCCCCTCGCATTCACACTCGCCGTCGCAGCGGCACTCGCACTCGCCATCGCCTCGCTATCCTCATACGTCGGCAAACCCCTCAACGTCTCCAACGGCGGCACCCCCGCTCCCCCATGCTGCGCCGTGAAATAGTCCGGCACAGCGCTCGTATCCGCACCCGCGCCAGAGAACACAACATCGGGCGTTTGGGGGACCGAGTAGAACCCCGATAGCGCTCCCGCCGTCGCTGCCGTCGATAACGATGACGAGGTGCCCCCGGGAGTTTGGATGTAATGGAGCTGAGGCTGGGAATGAGGGTGTGTGGGACCGTAGAGAGAGGACGTCGAAGTCGAGTTGGGGAGGACCATCATCCCCCTCAAGTCACCCGTACTATTCGCCCTATTCCCCGCTCCAAGCCCTCCTCCCCCAACCCCACCCGCCGTGTTCGTCCCCACCATCGAGCTCAACTGCCCATAACTCTGGCTATGACTATGACTATGCGCATGCGCGTTCTGAAAATGCGCCGCGAGCGCGTTCGAGTGGCTGCTCGACGCGGAGTGCCAGGGGAGGGGGACGATAGAGCCCAGGGTCCCGTACGAGCTCTGCACAGGCTTCATGAGGACCGAGAAGAGGCCGTGTGGTTGGCGCGAGGCGGCGTTGGAGGCGTGGATGTGTGTTTGGACTCCGGAGGCGGAGGGATCGTCTGCGTTCGCGGGTGCGGGTGCGGGTGCGGGAGCGGACGAGGTGGTGGTGGTGGTAGCGGTGGAGGAGATCGAGTCGGCTCCGGCGGTGCTGGCGGATGAGGTTGAGGTGGGGATATGGGGGTGGGAGTGGATGTGTGGGAGATGCTCGTTACGATGCCGTTCGGGGGACGGCGCACGACTATTCGCTCGACTCCCCGCACGAGACATAAGACTCCGCCATCCTCCAGCCCTCCCATTCCCCGTCGCAGCACCAGACCCAGAAGCACCAGCACCAGCACCACCGCCAGTCTGCGCGCTCAGGCTAAACGTCACCTCACCAGACTCTCCCCTCCCATGTCCAGCCCCGTGACCATGCTGACTCGTCGGCCGACTCGACTCCGTCGAAGACGAAGACTGGTGCCCGCCTTGCTGAGTCTGCGTTTGCGTCTGGGGTGGAGACACCCTCCCGCCCGTCCCGGAGCGCTGTCTCCCCACTTGCCCCAGCGCTTGCGCCATATGCGAGAACGTGAAGCTGCTCGGGGCGCTCGTGTTCCCAACCCCATTCCCATTCGTATTTGCGTGGAAAAGGTTCTCATGCGGGATGGCCCCGCCAGGAGTCGACACATTCGAAGACGACGCAAGGCCCGGGAACTCACCCGCGTTCGAACCTAGCTCCACAGCTGGCGTAGCCGCCACGCTCAGCATCGCATCTACACTCGCGCCATTCGCCGTCGCTGCTGCTGCCGTCGAGGCCCCAACGTCCATCGCCATCGCCACTCGATCCCGCACATGACTGGGATAGCTCGGTAACGTGTTCCCTTCCTCCTCATCCTCATCCCCCTCTCCTCCAGCACTCCCGCTTTCCCCTCTCTCACTCGCATACACACCGCCCCTCTCCTCCCTACCATTCCCCCTCCCACCTCTCCACCCTTCTCTCCCACCCTCATTCCCGAAGAGTAGTCTCCGCGTCGCGCGGGTAGCCGCCCTCGATTCTTCCAGGCACGCGAAGTCGAGGATGTGTATGGGTAAAGAACATCGGAGCTCGGAGGTGTGGCCGTCGAGGTTGGCGAGAAGGACGGACCAACGGACGCGGTAAGAAACAAGGATGGGGTCCAGGGTATGCGTGGGGGTGAGCGTAGCAGGTAACATCATCTTGATGGTGGTCGTCACCTCCGAATCGAACGTGCCGTCTTCGTCGAGTGCAGGCCCGTTGTTAGTGTTCGGGTTGGCGTTGGGGGCGGAGGTGGAGGTGGACGAAGAAGAGCTGGACGGGATATTGGTAGACGAGCCGTTGGCCGAGCTTGGGCCTGAACCTGGCGTTGAGCTAGGAGGGAACTCATGTATAGGCGTCGTCGCGCCTGATACAAACGCCGAGTTTGCAACACCAGCAGAATACCCGGGACTCGAAGCTCCCGACCTCGAAGCCGAGCTAGGTCCTGCCCCAGCCAAGCCAGTACCAACACCAGCATCCCCGAGCGTCTCGTTCTGCATATTCGCTTTGAGCATCTTCCTCTTCTGACTTTCGTCAATAGCACGTCCATCTATGATCTCGTGTTTCCTCGTCACAACATTCCTCGTCTTCTCCAAGTGCCCTCCCCGCGCCAACGTCTTCGTTGTCTCGCACAGCTGCGTCGTCACAGATAACACACGCACTCCTTTCGCGAGCGGTGCAAACTTGAGGAGGACGGAGAGCTCATCACCTGCCGCCCACGCTTTGTGCGGGATCATGAGCGCATACATGACCTTTTCGGGCCAAGTGTTCTCGATTTCAAGCGTTTGTTGGTATTCAAGCGCTTCGGCAGTGAAAGTGCGGAGGAGAGTGATGGGAAGGGCGGTCGAGAGGTTGGCGGCGAGACCCGGGCGGACGGCGGAAGCGCGTAGTTTATATGATATAGAGGCGCCACCATTGACGTAGGTTGCAAGGGAGGAAGGGAGGGACCCGCCGAGGCGGAGTTCAAAGGGAAAGAGATGTCGACCAGCTTTGAGCGTATGGGACTGTTTCTTCTCGCCTTCTAAGAAAGTCCATTCGTGGTTGCACACAACATATTGCTGCGGTGAATTATTGAGAACGTGCCTTTGTGTTAGAGAAAGAAAGAAAGAAAAGAACACAAAATCAATCAGCATGTATGCACCCAACAAAAACACACACAAAAACAAACGCACGGGTCACTCGGATTCGTGGGTACCCTCGCCTTCCCCCTAAACACCAATACAATCTGTCGTATCGACATGGGCTCCGACAGCGTCAGAACGACATTCCCCGTCAACAGCGTCGGCTCCACGTCGACGCCCGTCCCGCGCAGCGTCAAGACATCGCTCGAGACCTGGATATCAAGGCTCGTGTGTGCCTTTTCCGCACGGGCGGGGCTCGGGAACGACGGCGCCGCGGCTGTTGCTGCTGCTCCAGCGACAGGTGAGTAGAATGGGGAGTCGTGGACGTGGTGTTGGAGGTTGTTGAGGGCGGCGTGGAGGGCTGAGACGAGGTGTTCTTCGTGGACTCCGTGGGGTGTGCCACTTTGTCCTGTGGGTTGGGGCGCTCCACCGTTGGCGTTCGCGTTCACAGCAGCAGCGGTAGCTGTTTGGGGACTGTGAGAGGGTTGGCTGGAAGTCATTGATAAGAGTGTATGCGGCATGATTGGAGACTCTATCTGAAGAGAACGATGGAAATGGTGGTTGTAATGTTCGGGAGTATGTACTGAGTGCGAGCGCGAGTGTCCTTGGAAGCGTCTAAAGAGTCACAGAAAGCAGGAGTCCTTGTGTACGATCCCAAAGCAAGTAAGAGGGGTAGAGAGAGACCAGTCGCACAAACAAAGCGCCTGGTGATTTTTTTGGTCGTCGTAGAGTCTATGAAGGCCTGAAGATACTGCCTATCGTCCGGAAGGGTGCCTGAGGCAGGGTCAATGCGAGGCTCCACCGCTGTCGGTCAGTCGATAAAGACGTCGACGACGTCGACGAGGAGCAGGAAACGTTGAGGACGGTGAGTGGTGGGTGGCAGAAGGATGAAGGAGGACGAAGGAGAAGAAGGGGACGGGAGGGGAGTACATGTATGAAAAGAGAGGGTAGTTTTTGAGGGAAAGCTAGTCATGGCAGTCACAGTCGAGAGAGGGAGAGACAATCAACAGACAGACGGAAAACACAGCAGCACAGCATTTATTCCCTTTTTCGTCTAAAATTTCTATTTCAAATTCATGTTCCTTCCGGTTCACCGCTCCGATCCCTCCCTTGTCTTCTTCTCCCTTTTCATTCCTGGCGAAAACTATGAGTTGGTCCCTTTGATCCGCGCAAAAGCAAAAACTTTTTTTTCTTCGCGTTTTCCTTATCTACGCGAGACTCCCGAGCCGAGAGCCTGCTTCTGGCTTATGTCATGCCTTTTTCAGTCCCTCGGTCCCCTCTTTGATCCTGATCCTTTGATCCTTGCCCCCCCCCCCCTCCGACACTCCGACTCCGACACTCCGAGGACCCACAATCACCACAAACAAACAAAACCCGGTACAAATCAGTACCCGGCCCCGACTCCGGCTCCGATTTCGACGCCAACCCTCATTCTTCACTGCTCCCCCTCTTCCCCTTTCTCTCTGCTTCGACAATACATGCAATGTTATCGAAGCCTGGCGTACATCTTTGATTCATTGATGCAACATACCACACAATGCCACGGAACTTCCTAAACAAAAGGATGAGTGAATAGTACATCAGTAGAACGACGCACGAAAGGAGAAAGTCGAAGGGCCTTTTGCGATAGATGTGGATATGGATATGGAGAGGAGCATCCCAGTCCACACTTCTCAGTGCTCAATGCTGGCGATAGAGTCCAAACCACTCTACTAAGTAATACTACCGCCACATTGCGAGAACGAGACCAAAATAAACCCCATAATAGAACATATTAGAAGAAGCAAGAAAGCAGAAAGCAGAAGAACCGCCTTATTCTACATGTATGTCTATTACTATTCCCATTAATATTCTCGTCCTCTCGCTCGCTCCATCCGCATCCGCAGCAGCAACCCGAACCCTCATCCTCAGAGTCAAAGTATCAAAGCGTCAAAGTGTCAGAGAGTCAAAGTCAATCCCACAAGCTTCTTACGCCTAAACCTCTTCCATCGTTCCGTCGTTCCATCGTTCCAACAAAAACGGATACACCCCAGGTCGATCCACCCACATCCACATCCACATCCAGAACGGCCTAACGTCCCAGGATACCGGATATCATTTTTTCTTTACGACTCGCACATGTTATGCTATTTTATAAGACTACGATATGAAGGAAGCAGAAAAGTAAGAAATATACTAACTAGCAAAATGAGAAGCGAAAATGAGTAAGATATAGAAACGCATATATGTATGTACGGTACGGAGGCCCACCCCAGCCTAGCACAGCTTAATACACACACATCTCGTGTCATATCGAAACTGAACTGCCTTTAGATACTAGTATGGGACAAAATGATAGTTAGGTTATCCAAACGAGCAAATCTCGTCGCTCGAGTGTATCACGTCCACATCTGCACATCCCCACACGCAAGACACAGAAATAGAGCAGATACACGGCCGGTACGCTCCCAAAAGATCGAAAGGTGCACTCGACTAAAGAAGAAGAGGAACGAACGAACGGACGAATCGACGGTACGCCCGCCAACACAACCTAGCCCAGCCCCAATTCGAAAATCCACATCCACATCCCACCACTCACGCCTTGTACATCGTATCCAAGAACGCCTCGGCAAGCTTCCCGACCATCGCAGGGCCCACAGCGCTCGACTGGCCCAGACCTGGGGGGTGGGAGCGTAGGAGTAGGAGTCGGAGTCGGAGTCGGAGCAGGGGAACCCAAAATCGAAATCAAAAAACAAAAATAGCAGCGAAACAATGGGACATCGGGTCGAGTTGGGTCGAAAGAGCGTCGAAAATGGGCGGATGTGTTTTTAAAGAAGGAAGGGGAGAAAGAAAAGAGTCGCCCGTCCGTCGTTGTCCGCCCGGTTAGTACCAGGTGCGAACGACAGAGGTGCCAGGAGCCGTAATTTTTTTAAAAAGAGCGCCATCGACCATCGACCATACCCGCACACGACACACGACACCCCACCAACGCGACAACGACAACAACAACAAGAGAAGTCACCATCGTACGTTCGTTCAGGAGGCCGGCAGGTACAGTTTTCGGCAGTCGGCACCAAACATCGAACGGACGGACGGACGGAACGGCGATATATAAATAGACGCCGATACCGAGGGCCGAGGGGTGGCGCGGGCGCGGAGTCGCAGCAGTGCACGCAAACGAAACGACGCAAGAAGCGAATGCGGGAGCGGGAGAAGAAAACGACCGGAAGCACCCGAAGGAAGGAATGATTCGGGATCGTAGACGTGGACGAGTACAGAGTCGGAATACAGAGTACAGAGTAAAAAACACAAAAGCGAGCGCGCCCCGAGATACCCGTCCGGACCGGTCGTTCCGCCAATACCATCCATCCATCCATCGTTCGTTCGTTTGACGAATAGCCAACGGCGAAGACGTGTCATGAGGAATATTTGAAAATTTTGTCGCATTTGAAAAATGAATTTGTATTTCGAGGGTTCGTTGATCGTGAGCCAAAAAAAATAGGGACCGACCGGGAGAGTTGATTTGAAAGAAAAAAAAGGATCCGGCGTGCGTGTTTCGTGAGTGTGAGTGGACCGGAGACGCGGTTGGTGATTGTTTGTTTGTTTTTCGGGTGAGGCAGGTAAAGCGAACGAAGGAAACCAGAAGCATTTGAAAAAAAAAAGAGATAGAAGATAGTCAGTTCAAGAAGAAAGGAAAAAAAAACTCTTCCTCTGACTCGGGAAAGAGAAAAGAGAAAAAAGAGGAAAAAGACACGCACCGTACACAGCAACCATATTTCCTTCCTTTTCCCCTTTACTCTTCTTCGGCGCCATCTTCTCCTCTCGGACGCAATCCTTGAGATCAGCGATAAACTGGTCCACGACCGGCACGGTCAACCGCTGCCGTAACAGTAACAGTAACACAAGTAAACGCGCCAACGAAAATTAAGAATAATAGAGAAAGGAACGAAGTCGAGGCCCACGGCGAATTAGTTGGGTTTCGAAAGTAAAAATAAAGGGCGAAGGAGTGGGTGGCGATGTGGAGGGAGAAGATCAAGGTCCAATCAATCGAGCCCGGCGAATTGAAACGGATCGAGTTTTGGGTGAGTGTGAGTAGGGAGAGAAGCGTGGGTTAACCGCCGTCCATCACGCAACAACGAACCCAAGGAAGCCCACAAAGGAGTCAAAAAGAAAGAAAGTAGTTAACGAAGGGAGAAAGATAGGCACGAAGGCGCCAACGCCGAATGTTCGCGAGGCGATAACGTTCGATAACGGATCCGACAAGTAAAAAAAAGGACAGGAAGAGATGGGAAAGAGAAAAAGGCGCCCCCGATAATAGGGTGTTCGGGTTATTTTGGGGAGATACGGAGGAAACGGGATCGTGATGCGATGCACGACGCACGGTGCATGAATGCGTGGCCATGTTGAATTTGGGTCGAAAAGAGCGTAAGAGGATGAGTAGGAAAGGCGAGTCGCGAGCGTGTAGATGACGATGACGATGGTGGTGACGGGATTCGGGAACGGGAACAGGAACGGAGACATCGGATTTTGTTGTTTTGTTAGCGAGACAGGCGAGAGAGGACGATACGAGCGGGTCGGTATGATGATGTACGATGCAGTCCAGCGATATGAAAACGTGCGATAAGATATGAGATACGAGTTATGTTGATTGATGATGTAGGGCGACGATGGCGATGCCGGCGGAGCATGGCCAAGATCCAGACCGAGACCGGGACGATGTGGTTGACGTGATTGTGCAGTTCAAGATTCGTT
This sequence comes from Hymenochaete sp. R1, assembly GCA_019400425.1. Lineage (NCBI taxonomy): Eukaryota > Fungi > Basidiomycota > Agaricomycetes > Hymenochaetales > Hymenochaetaceae > Hymenochaete > Hymenochaete sp. R1. Next base: position 9,462 of record JAFREE010000039.1, read on the forward strand.
TCGTGTACGGCGTAACGATAGGAATCAAGAATCCGACCATCCCATCCGTTGGAAAAAGAGAGCGATAAAAAAGGTGAAAGTAATGTCAGTAATAAGTTAGGGTGCATTTTGGTGAATGGAAGAGAGATGTGCGGGATCGGGTTCGGATTGGGACCGATCCAGCCGATGCCCACGTTTATCATCACACACAAAAAAAAAGAGGAACAACGACCAACGACCAACAAAGGCGAAAAGTAGAAACGAGTGAAATCACAAGATTAGAAAAGGCAAAAAATCGACCGTTCCGAAAACGGCACAAACGAACTGAAAAAAGGCACGACAACAAGAAAAGGGAATTAAAAAAATCTCCTTTCTCGCAACTTTACAACAACAAACCCAAACAAGGTTCTAACATTAGCTGAGGGCATCTGGCTCCGCTACAAAGAAGCAGCGAAGTTTAGCGCATTGTGTTCGGAGAAGCCATATGGAACCCGCGCCGTTGCCATTTGTCACGCAGAAGTCAATATAGCTCCGTCGAATCCTCGGGGCTCCACAGTTCCCATCAGCTATTTTTCGACTATGCCTGATGTCCGTTTCCTCGTCTCTCATCCAGCCTGTTCGACAGTGCGCAATAGTATCCGAGTGATACCTGTGCCCTGTGCACGCCTCGCCATGTGCTACGCTCCGACTGCGCCAGCGCAATACAGAGACGCCAGAGAGACGTCCACGCAACCCGCTCTCTTTTGAGGGTAGTATGTATCTGAGAATAGACACGGAGATGAAGGCTGCGATGCATGTACCAGACCTGCGTTCGAAGATCGAAGCGAGGGACAGCAAAACGATCCCGTGTACACGCTCCTTCTGCCCGGTGGCCAGGGCCGAACAACGAACCCGCCCCCACACTTCGAACTTCGACTTCCCAGTAAAAAAAAGCGGGACAAGATTGCAACCCGCAACCGAAAAAAACATACGCAAGTACTGAGAACCAGGCAACGGGGAAACAGAAGCGACATCACTGCAGGCGTGTATGTCAAGAAGCAGACATCACGACCTATCGATCGTGTATATTTTCCGGAATGCGGGGGGAAAAGAAGACAAGAACAGAACCACTTGGACAAAAACGCTCACCGTGCAAGCAATATGAACTGCTTTGGGAGCAGATAGTCCATTCAAATGCCATCCACGCTGGCTCATTCGGTCGCCCACGGCCAGCACATCGACTTCCTCCCCTTTCCCTTTCGCAAGCGGACGGGAAGTAAACGCAACGCAACTAGCCGGCGGCGAGCCAAGAATGTAGAGTTCAGGTATTTCAGTCTCGATAGCGCTGATGATGGTGCGTGCGGTCGTGACTATCGACTTGCAGGAGTTGGCATATCCGCTGATAGGTTTGAGAAGCAATGTCAGAATCAGCTTCGATAGGCAACTACAGCGGAGCAAAGGAAAACATAACGTACTCTTGTCCCATGTATTGCATCGCAGCCCATGTCCCAGCGATAAGGGCGCCTGGGCTAGAAGATTCATGACATCAGTCTGTAAAGACGAGAAAACCTTTCAGAAATACGGACCGAGACCCAGCCATGCTCGGACTTCCATATACGCCACCTATTACAGACGAAACACGTTAGATCACAACATAAAAGTTTTTCTCAGACTTCGGACTTCGAAAAGATGGAATAACATTTGTTGCGGGGTAGAAAACTGGCACTTGGGCCATGATTGTTAGCAGAATGAGAAAAAAATGCCAAAAATGCAGGGAATAGACGGCAAAATAGGATAAAAGATTTAAATGAAGTCGAGACAGACCTGGCCAAGTCGTAGAGATGTAGTATTGGTACCGTCTCAGCTCCGCATTGCGATACATTATAACGGAAGATCCCTGTGCCAAAGTGTTTTCTTAGTCGCTAAAAATGGCGCTCTAGTACTGACGGAGACTAACCTTTGGAGCGAATCCATACTATACCCCAGAATGCAAACGAAGTTGATGTTTCCATAGCCACGGTTGTGAGTTATCCGTTCAAAACTAACGGTGAAGTTGCATTACCTTGTGAGTATCGCAGCTGATGCTCGTCACACCCTCGAGTCGGAAATCGAAAAGATCGCACGGGAAACCGGCACGATCCAAGAAAGGAACGATGAAGCTGCCTAGACACGCATCAACGTGGAGTCCAATATTGTGCCTCTTCGCGAGCTTCGAAAGCGCCGGGATGTCATCCATGTTGCCGTCGGGGAAATTCACGGCAGAGCCAACGATCTAAGAATAATGGATAGTTGTACACCTTCATTTGCGTCGTCGGAGCCACAGAAAATAGTGTACTAACCATAATGGTATTGCAATTTCTATTTCGGATTGTGAGAAAGATGGCAAAGTTTGTATCTGGCAAGGAACATACATAGCGCGCTTCATTCTTGCTACATCAACCTTTCTTGTCTTGAAATCGACTGGAATTGAATGGATCTTGATCTTCAAGTAGGCTGCAGCTTTATCGAAAGCTGCATGTGCAGACACTGGAACAACCCTTTGAAAAGAGGTTCGTATATGAGATTAGTGAAGCTCAAAAATGAAGGCTTCAGAATGAACGCTAACATTTCTGGCTCCGTAATACCTTTCACAGCTCGAGCCCAATCCCGATGAGTTTTGACAGACATTATGATTGATTCTGTTCCTCCGCTCGTCGTTGTTCCAGCTCCATCCGGGTTGTTGTACATTCGGAGGCACATGGCTACAACTTCAGCCTCCATTTTCCGTACAGTGGGGAACGCGTCGGGGTGTAAGGGATTCGAGACACAGTAACGTTTGAAAGCGTCTACGATGACAGCTTCCATGTCTTCTCCTCCATCTGCGATTATCAACAAAAAAAAGGATTCAGATTATCTTCAACTCCAGGATAACAGATCCAAAATTTGAGAACATCAGCAGTCCGCCTAAATGACCTCTAACAAGATGGCGAATCGTCATGGCTGAGCACATCAGACGAGCTGCTTGGCCCTACAGACATTTCCAACGCTTATCTTGGCAGCAGAGGAAAGGATGAAAGGGAGAACGAAGACTCACGATACACAGCTCCTGACAACCGTCCACCTTTCCATCTCTCACTCTTCCCGGTCTCGTTATCCATCTTCTCCATCTCCTGAGCAATCCATTCACGAGAACGGCCTTCAATTGGTAGCGCCAAGTGTCGTACGACATCTGGGCCTTTTGTTACCATCGAATTTTCTATTTTGAGCCGAGCTTCTCCGAGCTGTGCATCTACCTTCTGCTTTGCGGCGGGTAGACGTAGAACAGTCAGGATGACGTGCTAGTGAAATATGAGATGTAGGATTAGCTTGCAATACCTTCTCGCAACAACGCAAACTTTCTACACACCTGACATAGCCAAGACCAAAAATCGAGCACGGTTTCCCTAACCCCTCGCGCTCGCAGATGACGGTTCGCCTTAACGGACTGCCTGAGGATCACGTAAACAAATACAAGCGTTTTTACGCTCTCAAGGAAGCTCGTCTGCCGCGCTTTCTCCCTTATACTCGCGACAATGGTCGACATGATGGTGGAAACAAAAGATAGACGGTGAAGAGGGGCGAAATAACAGGGAGCATGAATATGAATAGCGCAGCTTAACCCCGGTAAACTCGAGACAACGCGAATACCCGATGGAATCTGTCGATCATACTCCATTCGGTCTAGATCGTCGCTTCTCCTGTTTGCGATTGACCCGGCGTCGATTCTGAGAAACGTCTTTTTTCTTTGGGCATTTCTATCATGAGTTTTCAGGTGAAACTTGGCCGTGGTTTATAAAGCATCTACCCATGTCTTTTCCTTTACTTGCAAATGGGTCACAGTACATTTGGATCGACTATATACAATCCATGCCCATGTAGAACAATATGTATACAACTTGAAGGTAAACTATGATTCCGAATCAGGGAGATCGTCAATATAATTCTTCACTTTTTGCGCTGCCTCGAACCTAGACGATGCTTTCACAATATCTAGCCTGGCCTCGGGGATGAATCTGTGCAGCTTCATCTCATCCTTGACCAGAAGGAGACCAGTATACGCACTGAGCACGAGCATCCTGCATTTGGGATCGCTGCACAGGCAGTCCTCAGCGCTGAACGAGTCATGCCGGGATTTGAAGGCATCCTTCCTTTTGATAGATGATATGTATTCCTGTGATTCCGAGAAAAACCCTTCGTTTGGAAGATTCTTATATTCCTCATTTCGAAGTGTGGTCTTGATGATAGCGGGGGTAAGGACGAAAGCTTCGTCCTCGTGCTCCCTGCGCAACAAGGCGAGGTACTGATCCAACGTAATTATCACCTAGGCGAAGTCTGCTTTGCTTGTCAAACCCAAAGCATCTTCGAACTCAGCGTCTAAATAATTGTATCCCAGATCCAGCAGCTTAAGCATGCGCGAGATAATGTTGGACCGGAAAGTATGATCTTTGTTGTTATGTCTAAATTCACTGTCTCTCCAGTTTGATAACTGCACCGAGCAGAATCTATCCAGATCCTTCAGTACGTTCTTGGAGTCCAGAAGAATTGCCTCGACTTCATCGCACGTCGGCATAGGGGTAACACGCTGGATTGAAGAACAGAGTTGGCCTAAAGAAATGGGAAAACCCGAAAAAGCCATAGCTATCATGTGCTGACCTTTACCCACTGATCGTGAGCGACATTCCCTGGACCCTCATTTGGCTGGGTTCCGTTGTTTCCCTTCGGCGCAGATGAGTGTGCAAGACATAGAGATTTATGCGACAATCAGAGGTATCATATGAATGTGCCTGCTTACCTTCGATTTCATATCTGTTGTTCCAGTGCGAGTTTCAACTTCTGTGCCAGAGCGCGTGCGGAAGTCGCGTCCCGAACGATCGCTACAAAGGACGAAAGGGAGAAATAGCTGGGGCAATGGTAGGCTCAGAAAGAGAAGAGTTGTTGGTCAGTTCGATTGCCGCTTGACTTGACCTAAAATTTACTAAGATGCAAACTGCAAAGTACCCAATATAAGTATTTGAAAAAAAACCTGACTTCTTCAATGATTTCTGCAAAGTCTATGGGGATACTCTTTACCCAAGTTAATACATTGAGAGCAAGCTTGCCGGACGATTCTGGAATTTGAAGGCTCGCTCGATACAATCTTGTGTCCATCCAAAAGGCGTGATGTCCATTGAACCGCGTATAGTATACGTTTAGCAAGCAAAGCCTGTTCAATGAGTTCCTGTAATTCTGTCGTATTTGCACTCGTCAAATATCGGCAGACGGATGACACACTAGCAGTAGATTGCAGGCACTTCTCAGCAGGGGGCTATTCTGACTCCGCCGGGAATAGTAACAGTACCGTATATTTGTCGTCACTTTTGTGAGACTAAATCCGTTTCGTAGCCGTGCCCTTTGTATCAATTTGATATTTCTCGTAATCAGTGCTGCATTAAAGTTGATCAACATCGACGTATCTAAGAGGTTTCGGATGAATGCTTGGTGATGTGTTTACCTTTTAGAGACCTTAGGGAGAATATTCGGTGAGAGACGGACTCGGAGGAGCTTTGATACAATTCCATCGAATGTCATAACGAGCTACGGCCGTCGATTTGCTTGCGACGACGATATTACTCGATCCTGACCAGGGCTCTATAAAAGCGACCTAGACAAGAGAACGAAGGAATTAGCCAAGGGACCTGTAAAACCAAACTCTCCTTCAGATAAAACGATCTCTCCTCACCCAGATTCTCATTCCCTTCTGTGTCTGCGCGGACTCTCCTTCTTCGGTATCACAATGTCCATGCAAACCGAGAATGCGAAAGATAGCCCCTTCGTCTTGCCACCTTTCCGTCCTATCCCGGAAGGCACCAAGATGTTCACGTATACAGGTGGCTGCTTCTGCGGCAAGTACAAAATCGAGCTCCAGCACCCTTCGCTCGAGGAGCGTCTCCCAATTAGCTGTAACTGCAGTTGGTGTTCGGTTTTTGCGACTCTTGGTGTGTACGTATTATTTCTCCTTCATTGATCTTTTTCAGAAATCCATGCCAGAAAAAGAGAAATTTGGTGCTGATTTTCCTCTTCGCAGCTATGCAGACGAAGACCTTTTTCGCCTCACCGTAGGCGACGAGTCCGAGATGGGAAAGCTCCCGCACCGCACGCTCGACCTCACACATATCTTCTGCGAGAAATGCAGCGCGAATGTTTTCTGGCGTATCTTTGGGGGCAAAGTAGGCGTGAATGCGCGGTTGTTTGACGGTGTGGACGTCTGGAAGTTGAAGACGGAGTTCTGTGATGGAAAAAACCTGCTATGAAAGAGTAATAAATATTATAGGGCGAAGGGTAGATACAAAACCGTATTTTCATTGTAAGCCGTGACGATGGTTTAGAAGGAAGGATACACTAAGGCAGACTTTTTGAAAGTTTATATAATAAATCATTACGTAACCCAGGGAATTTCACATGAGATCGACGTTTTCCACTCGTCATCGCCGGCCGTTCTTTCCTCAGCTCAGCGACTTTTGAAGTCGATATCTCCGCAGCCTTCGCCTCCATGTCCTCGACACCCTCTTCGTTCCAATCCATCATCTCCAAGCTCTCTTCGACCTATACATCTGCTTCTACAACGTCTCTTATCCTCACCGCATCTCTTCTTACAGTTCCTGCCTTCTTCATCCTTCGTCGGGCAGTCTACATCTCCGAGGCTTCCGTTCCACCGGATCCTACATCCACAGACAAGACTCTGAACGAAGAAGGAAAGGCAAAGACTGGAGGGAGTAATACCAACAGCGTGATGCAACCTGAGGCGTCAAATTTACTACGAAAGGAAGAGCCGTTCACGCTTAAGGCTCTCCGTCCGTTCGATGGGAACGTAAAGGGAAACCCAATATATGTATCGATAAAGGGTGCGTTCAAGCTTATTCCATGCCCATCCCCCGTGCGCTCTAACCGGACCCAATGTCTCCGACGATTGAATATCGTCCTCGCAGGCACGGTCTTCGACGTCACCCGCAAAGCAGACTTCTACGGACCTGGATGCTCGTACAATATATTCGCAGGGAAAGACGGTTCGAAAGGGCTTGGCATGTCTTCCCTCAAGAGCGAAGACGCCGACCCGGATTTCAGCAAGCTCCCGCCCGCGGAAATGAAGACGCTCGATGATTGGCATGAGTTTTTCTTGTGAGTAGACACCTGCACCCTTGACGTGTTATCGTGAAGAAACAGCGTTTACTGACGGACTTGTTTACGCACCATTGTGTAGGAAACGATACGACGTAATGGGATATGTGACGGATATGCCCGATACTGTCAAGGATTTTATTGATATTCCGGTCTCGTTGAGGGCGAGGGAGCATAAACTGTAGCTTCGATATTTCGGAAAGGCATGGGTCGGATGTGGATTCTTGTATTCCTATATGTATGTATGTTCAATACATTCTTTTTACCTTGCTATTTGTTCGCAGGATATGTCCCCTTGGCTGGTACAAATGATCAAGTATCAGGTGTCCGTGGGGTCTATGCTAACATCTCACCGTGCTACGAAACTCATGCATTCGCTCGTATTTGCGGGCATATACAAAAACCAGTCCGGATTTAGAGAGTACGTGTATGTGATTACGCAAAGAGCAAAGTATAATGCATATACGAGATTCCAGGGACATAGAAAAAAAGAAAGAGTCCGATTTAACCAGCTATCCCTAACCAATTCGAATCAAGGAAATAGAAACGCCATGACCAGATCCTCTCAGCGTGTGAAGTCAACAAACCCATCCCTCAACACGAAATCCCACCATCAAGCACCTGCCCACACCTCCTACACACAACTCTCCGATCCAACAAACACAACGCAATCCCCAACGGAAACCAGAAGATCCCCGCAAGCACACCCAAAATGCCAAACTTGGACGTAGTAACGTGTCCACCGGCCTGAAGGCACATCATCTCGCGGCTGTCGGGAGGGAATGGCGTGCTTATCGTGTGGCCTGTTGTGGGGTTTTGGTAGAAATACGGTGGGCCGTTGGATCTGGAGCGGTGCGAGGGAGCAGGGAAGTAGGATTCGGAAGGGTGCATGGATGGGCTGGGTTTGGTGCTCTTAGCGTTGGAGGAGCCGGCACCTGCGGAAAGGGAGGAAAGTAGGGTTAGTAAAGGCGATGTGGCGTCGACGTTGGAGTGCCGCAGAACTTACTACTCATAGCAGCATCGTAAGACGGAGGGTTGAACGCTGGCGTGTCTTCATCGTGCTGCTGCGTCTTAAGATTACCGTCAGCGTTTGTCGAGTCGAATTGACGCATTTCTCGTCTGTTTGTCTGCGCAACCATGGACGAAAGGCAAGAATATTAGCCCCTTTGGTACCACTGTGCATCATTCAGAACGCTAGTAGACGTACCATCGTGGTCAGCGTAGTTGTACAAGAGGTAAGTCGATGGTGGTGGTTAGTGGCCAAGAGTAAGCACCACGTCAGAGTGCCTCTCCTTAATATTAATGGTAGTATTGCTGTGCACTGTGTGGAGTCAGCGGGCCAAGCTGCTGCTGCGGGATGGCTGTGCAAAAACGTCGATCATGAACCCTAGTCACTTCGAGAACATAAGCAGTCACGGACGCGTGTGTCACACTAGTCACAGCGCATCCAAGCCCACAACTTAATACGGCGTCTGACTGAGCTTGCGGAAGTAGGAGCGGTTTCGGAAGTTTCCAAGGTATGAAAGAACTAAATTTCCCCGTGGAATATATGCGATACAGACGACGCTCTGGCGCATCGAAACGTGAAAGGAACGCAAGGGAAAAAATTGTACACAGAAAGAATGATTCGGAAGACGGACATCGTCGTGCTATCTATCGACTACCGTTGCCTCCTCGTCGCGATCTCGCTCTCCCATCCAGCTTCCGGCCCCAATCGACTTCCCTTCCCTTCCCATATTTCGAAGGACTCTCTGTCTCTCTCTATGCGCCTCTAATATCGCAGCATTCCGCCCTCCACCACCGTCTTTGCGTCTCGAAACAGTGATAGCAGTCGACGCATTAGAAAGCTCCGTCTTCAGATCCTCGTCACCATCTTCATTCATTCCTGTATTCTTCGCACCACTACCAAGCTTCGCAATCGCATCAAACGTAGGTGGAAGACCGAAGCGGGATTCCGGGCTAGGGTACAAAGTAGTTCCAGGCGAAGTACCAAGCGCAGGCTTAGGTTTATTATCATTGCCAGCATACAGATCCGTTGGCATGAATGGCGAGACCTTCTGTGTACGTGGCTTTCGACTCTTCCCATCCGCCGGCTTGGAGTTCGCGTTCGCGCCTGAACCAGAAGCCGAATTAGAGTTGGCGTTAGAGTCGGACGCCGAACCAGATCCCCATCCCGAGCTCGTTATCGGTGAGAGCAGCCTCCCACTGAGGCCAAGCATGTTTACCATCCCCAGTCCAAGCCTCGCTTTGGCCTGTCCCTTCTGGCGTCGTTTTGGATCACGGTCAGGAAAGACATTCGATGAGGGTGTTGTCGGGCTCAATGAGAATCGAGAGTTTTGAATCCGTCCATCTTGCACTGGCCCTGAGTGTTGGTATTGGGGCGGAAATGGATATACGTGGCCAGGATACGCATTTGGAGGATGAGGATAGGGCGAAGTGAAGGCATACTGGTATGGTGCTGAGTAAGGGTACGCGGACGAATATGGGTGAGGGGGCTGTTGCGACTGGCTATTCCCACTTCCCCAAGGACCTTCCATTATCGAACGATTGCTCTCATACATAGGTGGTGGCAATGTTGGTGGCATATCTCTCCTTAATCCATTGACAGCATCATACTGCTCAATATAACCGTCCAAGAAGTCCGTGCCAGTATTTGGCCCTGGGCCTGAATGCGGATCATCATCCTCAAGGCTGACAAACGGTCTCACGGTCTTTTCCGCTTCCCACTCTTCTTGTGCCAACTTTCGTTTTGTTCGTTTAAAGAATATGATCGCTAGTAGAAAGACGAGAAGGAGACCACCAATTGCGCCAAGTACGGAACCAACAATGGTACCAACAGTCGCGTTAGCCGATTTTGTTGAAATTTTCGAAGTCGACGTCGCAATTGAAGTTGAAGAAGAGGAAGGGGACGAGGAAGTAGCAGTAGTTTCGACAGTGCCTGCTGACGTAAGTTGATACGTGGATGAGGGATCCTGAACCTGGGCGAGTGAGGATGAAAATTGGGAACTTTGAGAGGTAGTAGAAGATGAGGACGATGACGATGGGGACGGCGAAGTAGCAGGAATAGCAGTCGTAGTTACGTCTTCTGAATCAACTCTAAAATGCGATATAAAAATTTATCAGCATCTTTTGGGCGTCTGCAATCACAAAGGGGCAGAAAGGGTAACGTACGTATAGACAAGCCTATCCAATATCACCAACGCCTTCGTATTATTTGAACCCGTTGTGAGAGTAAAATTATGCTCTCCCGATAGCAAATCAGATTTGGAGTAAACGAGCTGGTCGTACAAATACGTTCCATCACCGCTTGGTGTTTGCTGGAATGTACCAACTGTTTCACCGTCTATAGCGAACGACATGTCGCTGTTCCCATCCGGGGAGTTAGACGAACCCGTAAGAATGCAATATACGTATATTGCTGAACCTACGGGGAAAGCCGGTATCAGTATGCAGGGATTACTACTTTTGAGCTTGGGGTCGAAAGCAACATGGTTCGTAACAACGACTCGACGAGGGTTTAACGTACCAGTGAATGAATAGCTTGCCGTGACCAATATGCCCTCATTTACACCATTCTCAGCTCCAACTGGATAATAGGTCGCATCGTGCCACGAGCTGTCGAACGTGCTCCCTGCGTCCGGATGCGCAGTACAGGCCTCACATGTCTGACCTGTATTCCATGAGGAAGGTGGGTTATACGAGATCTGAGCACCTGTGTTGCTGTCTCCATAGGAATCGTCAACAGTGACGTTCACCTGTGAAGCTGCGGCGACGAGTCGGCTCGGGGGAAGGATAGCGTAAGGAGCGAGAAGCGAAAAGAGGAGGGCCAAAGACGCGGTAGTGGTTTGTCGAGGCATGCCTATGATGTTTTGCTAGTCCCACAATCCCACCACTGCTCGAGGTCACGGTCGGTCAAGTAGAGCACTTGGATACTCAAAAGCGAGAGAGGAGAGAGAGGAAGAGGGCCCGCTTCCCTTTCGTTGTCGAATTAAGTTGAAATTGCCTGCCATCGACCCTCGTTGAATCCGACTCCCCAACAACTGAGAACCGGTGACCATAGCCGGAGGGGATTCCACACCGTATCACGGAACGTTGACGAGAATGGGGTAAGTTGATGAAGTGCGGGCGGCACTTGTACCTCTCTCATCTTCGTTAGATCCGAAAGCTGAACGTTGAACTGGGAAACACGTATCAGCGATCGGTGAGGCGTACTCTCGGAGATAAACTCGCTCATGGAGAAGACAACGCAGGCTGAAAATTACATCTAGTCGTAAATGGACTGTAATCATGCTTCCCGAACAAATATTGATAATATCTGGGCATCTTCGAATCTTCCTCCGTCTGGTCATTCTTGATGATGATGAACCAGGCCTGATGACCCGATGGGCCAGATAGATATATGGTCGAAGGTGAGGGGGACAAAGAAGACTCCCGAACGCGACGCGTCCAAATGCGCCCAAAGGCACCGTGGGAAAGCAACCAATATTCACGCCATGCACTTAAGAGCATTCATCGACAACGTACAAATGTCACAAAAATATAAGTTTTGAGGAAGGGTTCCACTACATAGAAGAAAGAAAAGGGAAACGGTGAAGGGGAATGTCTAAAAGACACATGCACTGTAGTACTTACTCGTGCGGGACTCATTAATATTATTAATTCGACAGGGTCGATTTTCTTTTCAAAAACTACAAAGTTTTAGAATAAGGCGTACATGTTGAAGTCGAGCACCGCAAAAAGCTCGAGCAGTGGCCGATTATGTAGTCTATGCAACTCGTTAATAGCATCACATTCTGCCCTTCCGACCTTTACTGCTCGAACTGCCTTTCTCCTCTTCATTATCGATATCTCTCTTCCTCTTCTTGACGCTCCTCGACTCAAAACGCTCAACATTGTTCACTTTCGATTTACCTCCACTCTGCGCTTCAAGATCTTCTAGTTTCTTCTGAATCTCCAGTAAACGAGCTTTTACACGTCGCAATATGCGCTTTTCTCCAATTCTGACAATGAGCGCGTTGCGGAAGTTCATTGGAAGGACTGGAGACGACGTCAAGGTGTTTTCGTCAGACTGTATAAACCATGCGTTAGTGATTAGTTCATAGAACGGATTCGAAAGATAACGCGCACTTCCAATGTCGTTGTATACAGCCCCATCCTCATCTCCAGTACTTTGAGCAAAATCTGGACCGTCTCCGCATTGTCCAGTTTCGCCTTTGGAGGTTTGCCCTTCGAACGCGTCTTTTCCCAGTCTTGAGGTGGCTGCTGCATGAGTTTCGTGAAGGAAATCAAAGGGTCTGGGATTTCAGGTTCGGACGCTTCAAATACGAACATGCTGTATTAAATCCCAAGCGTTAGATAGATCATATTTAAAGTCATTTAAGGACTGAATCCGACGAACTCGTCTCCACCCTCTTCAAGCCACCAGTCCACCCGCTCGCCAAGCAACTCTTGCATTGTGGCCGTGTTGTTACCATCTGTCAAGCGTTGCGCCTGTTGCCCTCGTTCTAATGTAACCTGAACGATAAGATCTGCCCGCAATTCAACTACGTCTGCTGGGTTGAAGGAATCATTTGGTTTTGCGTCGCCACTTTCACCGTCGACGAAAACGTCAACATGGCCGTATCGACGCAGAAGTTCCGAGTTTGGAGGATCTCCGTAGGTATTATACTACATTTCGGTGCAAATCAAAGCAGTTTTGAAAACCAATATAAAGGCGACTTACAATTTGTTCCCCGGTCTTTATCGCTTTCGTAGTCACCATTCTCAGTTCTGTAGGCTCATAAAACAGTTTTGCCTGAGGGAAACACTTAGGTCATGCGTATGAAACGATTTAAGTGAAGTATAATTTTCTTTGGATGCACGTACATTTTCGCACCCGTACTTTGCATTGAGCATATCTGCCATGGGCACCATCGCGACGTCAGCCGGATTCTCCAAGTCATCGTCATCGTCACTATCCGCATTCTGTTCGTAACTAAGATTTGACCCGTCTTCTTCCTCATCAACGACATCCATCGAGTCTTCGTTTCTTGATTCATTCGCGTCAGCTCCAATCCCCTCCGCGTCGCCATGATACCCATATCCTATGTCGCTTTCGCGACCTTCATTCTGCCATTCTTCGACATGAAAACTTCGAGAGAGTGTGCGGCTTCCCATTATATGGTAGTTCTGAAGCGAATAATGCGTGTCGAAATGCTCTGGGTCAAACAGCGGCCGGCCATCAACTTTTGAATCTTTGTACTTCGTCAAAACGGGAAGTATCTTCTCGCTGTAGGTCTGTTCTGCCTCTTTCTTCCCAATTTTATCTGTAATTTTTAAATCAAATAGCCCATAGATCAAGTACCTCGAGAATAAATGCAGCATACCTAGGACAGCCGTCCCCTTAAGCTCTGCCAGTTCAGCATCATTCCAAAACATGGGTGTCTCGAAAGATCGAGGTAATGACTCTGATGAACCAACCTAGTCCGTTCAGCTTATTACCGTCAACTGAACGCACAGAAGAATTACACACCGAGATAATCGGACCACCTCGACTTTCTGCCGAGGCTTTCCTCCCACATCATGATCAAAATAATACCAGCCCAGTCCTTATCAAGGCCAAGTTTTTTCCACACTGTCGGTCCTCCCAGATGTTTCGAAAGGTCCGAGGTCCGAGCAGAAAGGGTGAGCGTGTAAGGCAGAGCAAACAGAACGGTATCTTCCTACGGAAGGAAATTTTCGAGGCGCTTCCTTTCAGAGCCATTACACATCGCCAGAGGCAATGGCACTCACTGGTATGTCCTTAATGGCAATGGCCCCGTTCCCTTTTCCCAGAATAGGTTCCAGTGCCATTAGCTCTTGGTTGACTTGCCCACCCCGAGATATGAACCAAGGCACGAGGCCATTCGTTCCGGAACTGGTGTTCATTCTACACCTTTTAGATATTCTCTAGGCAGGAGGCAGAACGTCTTTCTTCGCTTTGAATAAATGCTTTACACACAGCTCGATTGTTTGCGTTGGTAGAGGTTGAAGCCAAGATTGTCAAGAAAAGTTTCGAATAAATGCAAATTCGATTTGAAGTCCGAGAGCCTGTGAAACGATCACGTGCCAATCGGAGTCACTAGTACTGTTTACTGTTCTGCGAGCTGATTCTTTGTTCTTCTTCCTCCTACCAGCACCAATACTACTAGCATCTTTCCATCCAACACTATCAGCGTCCATCAATTGCGACTCTCATCCCATCCAAGACCTTGTGCGATATCATGATTTGTTTGAAATATCTAGTGTTTTACGTACCAGGCTGTTATGAATGGCAAACCGGAACCACCCAGCTCTACAGAGAACTCCTCCGATTATGCGAACAATCTTCGAGATATACGTCGATGATGCCACACCAAATTTCCACTCGCCCCGGATGGCGAACTCCTTGTATATGTTGAGCGAGGGTAGGGGCGATGCATGGTGTTGGTAACTATAAGGCCTTTCAAGATTCATTAACAACGATTGCGATATTCGAGAGTGGTATGCGTATTCAAGCTAAAGTCGGGTGTGTAGAGGGAGAAGTGGAATTTTCTCATATTCTGCCCTACTAAGGCCTATGCTCCATAACTGTGTGGAACAACGAAGATGATGATGAGCAGGGCTTACAGGAGCGCCTTCGGAAGCTTGTGGGTGAGGATAAGCTGATACTGACATTGGATCGACTGTCAAGCGGAGCAAGCTATTCCGATATCTAGCTGACATCGACGTAGAGGTTAGCAAAGGGGAAATGTCATGTTGTTATTTTATAGTGTGTTATTTATTCTATCCGAACGGAGGTTCTCTGACATTTTTATTGCACTTGTACCAGTACTCTCGCATTTTTTGTTTGACTCTCGCCCCTTTGCATAATGACATGCATGCCCTTGCGAATCGACACTTCTTTCTCTCAGCTCAAGGCGCTCCGAATGCTCCGTCGCTGAAGCTCGTTGGGGTGCTGGCAGGGACTGGCTTGTTTTCTTTTCGCGTTAAGAAAGTATCCGATCCTACTTTTCGTAAGGCACCACCGACGTGGCAATCCATACAAGCCATGCACAAAAGCACGTCATGCTACGCACCTGCAGCAATTATCTCTATTTCATACCAGCATCTCAAGCTTTGTCTCTTATTTTACCCACTCTCAGGGAAGATGAACATTCAGCGCGCTTTCTTCACCGCTCCACGTTTTGCGGTGGTGGGTGCCTCCAAAGACCAACATAAATATGGAACAAGGGTATTGAAATGGTACCAGGTATCTTTTTTGTGCTCTCAAATCAAAGCATCAAGTCTAATATCTTTCTTCATTTCAGGATCGTGAGATGGACGTTGTCCCTGTACATCACGTATGCATGATACGAACTGGCATCTGGTACCCGTTTCTTGCTTTGTCTGACTGATTCTCGCCCATGAAGAAAGAGTCGATTTTGGAGGGATTGGAGACGAAAAACAACTTGAACGAGCTTCTCAACCCTGCAGAAACGGCTGTGAGCATCATAACACCTGCAAACGTAAGTCGATTTTACCTATCGCACGACCCGCATGTGTATTCAACGAACTACTCTTAATTCACATAGGTTACACTTGAACTTCTCAAGACTGCTAAAGCACTGAACGTCCCAACCGTCTGGCTCCAGCCTGGTGCAGAGGATGAGAACGTCATTGCATATATCAAAGAGAGTGGGTTGAGTGACCGAGTTGTGCTTGGGGGACCGTGCGTTCTTCGGGATGGAGACGAGATCATCGCTGGTCTCAGGCAAGAAAGTCTCGAGAACAATCAGGATAGCAAACTATGATCGGTTTTTTGCAGTGTATGAAATTGGAAGCAATGGAACATGTCAGAAGATTATGCTGCCTTCAATGAGAGATGTCTTCGCTTCAGATTCTCTAATCTCGTCGAGGGATCATCACCGTTCCATGATTCCTTTCCATCGGTAGTTTTTGTAAGCTGCGGTAAGCCGACCTGTTCGATCGTGTATGACGCGGAAACTGTTGCAGCAAAGACAGCTGTAGCAATGGAATCTGTCAATCACTCACATAATGCCTAGCCATGTTACGACTTGCCTTCAAACACATCATCCCTCGAAAGCAAGATTCCCGCTGAAAGCCCTCCAAGGAAGCTGTTCCCGGCACCTGAGCGACCCGCACCTCAATCCCATGCAGACATGCAGCTCTCAGAAGAACTCACCGGTCACATCCACGACCTTGTCATTGCTCTCAGGACCCCAATACGCTTCAACCCAGACACCGCGTCTCTCACGACTAGCAACATATGCTCCTAGCGCTCCGCTCCGAATCACGACATGCCCCTTCCCATCCTTTCCGACTCCAAATTCAAGGAAACGGGAACATGCTTCTTCTATAGATTGCTTCGAGGGTGGGAGGGGCATTGATAAGAGGGAAAGCGCCTCATCTGCGTTTGGGCTGATAGATGATTCAAGTTTGATAATGCTTGGGTCCTGGGCGCCCATCTTACCTCAGTATGTCAACGTTCGGCAATATCTCTATCAGGGCTGGTAGGTGTTCCGGTGAGCACCTGTACTTGATTTGATATAGGTCTTTGAGTAACCCAAGCGTAAAATCAGCAAGCGATAGAACGCCGAAGACTCACTGGAATTGGTTCGTAGATAGTAAGAGGGTTCCAGTGAGATACTTCTTGTATCTCCGAAATGATCACTTTAGCTCTCGAAGGCGAGCAAATGAAATGCAGGTGTGCCGGCCGCTGAAGAGGAGTATCATTCAAGTCAAGAGGGGTCAGTCTTTGCCTCGGGGTTTTGTATTCGAAACTGTCCTTGTCAAAAGTATATCAGATTCAGTAACAGGGTAACATCGAACAGGCGTAGACCAACCCTCGAGTTTCGCCGCGATAGATGTTAACAGCCTTGGTAGTGACCCTTTTTGGGTCATCTCGGAAGAACCACATATCTTCCCCGTATGTCTTCAACGACTGGTCGATGTGCTGAGGGAAGTCATCTCCTCTATCAACTATCATGCCAATTTTGCTTGGTGGGAGCCTATGACATTGCAGGAGAGCAGATATCAATCAGGCAGGCTTCGTAGAGGGCCCGCGGTAAACCAGTGTATGCCTACCAAATTCGAGCACCGAGAGCAGCGTAGGTACCTCCACCACCAATCTATGTCAACTTAAAATTTAGTTTCATGGCTAAGAGCCCAAGAACAATCGGCAGAGTTTGAAGACACGCATTCACCTGAGGATCCAAGACTTTTCCTGTCTTATTTCCGTCCTCATCCATAAACTCAAATTCGTCGATGATGAACATCCCAAGAGTCACAAAATGTCGATTGTCCATGATTTTTGAGGACCTGATATGGTGTGCGAGGGCTAAGTCGAAGTGGTGAGTAGAAAAGAGAAAGGAGAGGGAGAGGTAGGTGGATCTGGATACACGCGTCGCAACTTGACCTTCAACAACCAACGCGAGCGAGTGCCATCGAGCTATCATTTATTGCACTGTCCCATGCTTCACTATCCGTTGCGAAATGCGTATGCGTGTTAAACAATCAATGATATGAATGAATTAGCTTTTGTAAACTTTGATCCTCAAACTCCCTGTACACCAAATTTCCAATTATCTAAGAAGTTCGTGTCTGTTGTGGGTACACAACGAATCTCAAAGCGGAAAAGAAGAGTAGCATTGTCGCTAGATGACAAGGAATACACTATAGAAAACTCTAGGGGAAAGTATTGTGGTCATTCAGATAATCTATTGGAGAGTTCCCATGTTGAAAGGATCTCGTGCGTTTTCTATATGGGCGTGAATATTTTCTATCGGATACCAAACTCAAACCAAGATGTATGCAGCCGAGTCAAACAAAGTTTTTTCCTCTCTTTTGGACATCATCTGCATTAAGCCATCTTGTCCAACATTCGACTCGCGAGTTCGAATCCAAGGAACGTCGCTCCATTCGCGAATGGTGACCTATGAATAAGAAAGAAAAGGGGAACAAATGGATAGTATCAGCGCTCTCGTCCTTAAACATCGGTTATATCATGAAAGGTGGACATAAAACACGTACCGAATGAGAGTCGGCCCCAAACCACGGGTGAAGGCACTCTTGCCCTCCGTCCGCCACACGGTCCGGATACAGTCAAGCGTCGACTTGTACTTCTGACCCGTCTCAGGCGAGAACCCATCCGTCTGCATACGCGACTTGATCATGTCAATGGGGTATATACACGCCCATAACTACACGTCGCCACGTCGGTCCGTCAGCACAATTCCCAAATCGCACTCTGCAGCATCGCGAGCGGTAGGTGATGGTAACTAATGAGACTCACTGCATATCCGGCTGCAGCGCCGTAGAGTACGGCCTTGACGGGGCTTACGTCTTCCCTCTTCACACCATTCCGCAGCTCGCGCTGCATGAGCTTTTCGTACGCCCAGAAGTACGCGCCGTAGCCGACAGCCTCACGGGCGAACGTAGGGACTTGGCCTTTGAACAGGCCAGCGACGCCGTGCTGGGATAGGATCTTCTTGACCGCGTCGCCTGGCCCAGCGTAGATTTTGTTGTTTGTGGATTGTATTTGTAAACCTGTGGATGGTCGGTTATATTCATGTCATATCAGGAAGGCGTAGATTGAGGCTAGATGAGTGGACGTACGTATACGGATGTGTTCGACGGGACCCGAGACGACGCTGTTTGCGAGACCAGCAACAGACCCTGCAAACACCAACTGCCCTCCCGAGAGCTGTTTGCCATCCGGCCCACCAAATCCACTCTTCAAGTTCATTTGCGTGAATATCCGTTTCGTGTACTCGAGCGCGGCAAACTGGATAGACACGCAAGCACCAATGCCAACGAGCGGTGACACCGTGCCCTGTCGTATGTACGGACCATTCGTTCAATAGCTTCAGTTATATTTTTTTTTATATTTATTGGAAATTATGGACAAACGTACCTTGTAGAACGCCAGTGGGCCCTCATTTTTCAGAATCCCGCCCGCGCAATGGACCATACCCGAATACGTGCCCTTTGGCGCCGTTTGCATCCTCTAAGAAGTCCAACGAGCAAAAATGAGTCACCGGGCCGGACGCTCCCTTGGGGGACACGGACAGGAGAAAAGCGAACGTACCACTTTCACGATATCAAATGGCTGGCCGACAAGGACCTATGTATACGTGTTTGGGCACGAAACGAACTCTTGATTCAAATCCATCGTCGGGGCTGAGGAGAAATGAAGGAGAGAAAAATGGGACGTTACCTGCATGATACCGCCCGCCGTTCCAGCGACCAGGTCCTTGACCGTTTTTGAGCTCGTATTCTTTTCTGACATTATCCAGAGGAAGGCACAGGTTGAGAAAAGACAAAAACGCCCTAAGAGACGACAAAAGCTTGGGTGAAAGGATGTTAAGGGGCGCCGTGGGCGCTGGAGGTCGAAGGAGGTCGAGGACAAGCTCAATCGCAAGACGCGGAACGCGGACGGCCTAGCCATATCCTCTGCGTCAAACTCCGAGCCAATTGGAATTTACGGGATTCGGATAAAATGACGATTGATGAGCGCGAAAAATCGATTCAGTGAATATTGCAGTGAGGAAATAATCGAGTAGAATGGGATACATGATTCGTGCCGTGCTGTAGACAAAACATAAGATTGGAACTGGAGACATGAGCGTAGATGAACAACAGCAGGCAGAAGAGAGACATGAAACATGAGACAAATGAAGAGAAAGCGAAGGTAGATAAATAGATATGATAATATGAGTCCGAGATGATGAATAGATCGTGATAAAGAATGAGAATAATCGAAACTCAGATGATGAATCGAGAAGAATTAATCCGCGATATTCGGTAACTAACTGCTTGACCCCGCAAGCCGATCCACAACGAAAATAAGGAGAACAGAAGGTAACACGACTAAGGCCGCCTTCCCTGAGGTTTCAAGTACCTCTTTTGTCTCGAGTCATGCGCATTCGCCAGCGTTGACCCAGAATTAGCACTCGCGTTCGTCCGCCTCCAGTACGCCCGCTCCTGCTCCGACATCTGGTTCCACGAACGCGCAACGGCGTCGAAGGGGGACAACCCCGACATGACGGGTAAACTCCGAGTATTACCGGGTGCACTGAGGGAGTCACGGGTCCCGCGTGGGGCATGGTGGTGGGAGAGTTGGTCGACCGCCATAATGGATAGATAAGTCGAGTATATCCTTTGAGAATGACGTGATGTGCTCAATTCAATGGAGCTTTTTCGCGAATGAACGGTTTCGAACGGGTTTCGAAGACGAGGAATGGGGAACAGAGTCTGGGTTGGGACCCGTGAGTCGAAGAGGGGTTTGCGAGGCGCCGCGTGCGGCACGGATAAGGTTGGTGTACAATAGAGAAGCGTTCCTTCGAAGAATGGGAGATAATGAGATCTACTAAGGTCCCAAAGTGAACGCTAATGCTTCCGTGGAACGCAGAGTCTATTTAGCACAGAGGATCAGGACAATAGCGTCGTAAGGGGCAGAGCAGCCTGGCACTCACCTGAGACTCGGAAAGAGGGGCTGGGTTGTCGGGAGGGAAAAGGTCAGAAACGCGTTCCTTATTGTTTCACTTGAAGCAGAAATGTTACAGCGAACGGCCTGCGTAAGGGTGTCGTTAGGGTAGATATTACAGTGCAGCTGCAGGGCGTTCCGTGGTGGGAGGACGGTGATATGTAGGAGGAGAAGTGGGTGCCCTTCGCTGGTGTTCATGGCGACAGCCAGAGCTCGAGCTTTATATGCATTTTTTTCCAGCGTCCTTACGAGTCTTGGAAGAGGCTGGATCATCCACCGAGAAGCTTGAGACAGGGCGGTGCATTACTAGATTACCCATCCAAATGCATTGAGGGAAGGTGGGGGTGAGAGGGGCCCGGACGGGGCATTGTTCGAATAACGCGTCAGACACGCTGCCGGATAGGATGCGCGATGGGCCTGCAGCACACGAGACACATTGAATACCTTTTCCTTTCTTTCTCGTGATTGAGAAGAGTCGGCAGAGATAGTAACCTCGATGCGGAAGGTTGAAAGAGCCCTCATTGCCGTACGGGACGCATAAATGGTAAATTTTGAGCACAGATAGCGGCTGGATTGACCGCTTGTAGCACAGAAATCTCGGGTTTCACTGTCCTTTGTCGGACATGCACAACGTGCATCACCTTGCACCCAAGACGAACCGCAATGCTCGTCAAGACTGTATGTAAAAAACGCTAGATCGGGTGTCTTCAACTTCGTTGGACATCCGAAACGCACGAAATGAATAATTGGGGGAACCCGCAGTCAGATGCTTACCCCAAAGTTTACTATCCAATACAAAGCCGAGAGCGAGATGACGGTGAAAGCATGCCAACCTGCTGCTAGAACCCTGCAGAATATGAAAAAAATGAATTTGTTTCAAAGTCGACACGCACGGGCAGCGAGACAGGAAGGCAAGACACGAGGAATAAGCGTGCAGCTTCAGGTGCTCAAGGTTTGCGTTAGAGTTCGACTTTGACGCCATCGCCCTTCTGATAATCAGAAGGTTGATTGATATTTCATGTCAGTAGGGCAGTCCAGCATTGCTTGAAGCGTGGTTCAAGTCGAGTAGATTGAGGTCAGAGGAAGAAAGAGTTTGAGTTGGCGGATCGTGATGTTCGCCAATTCCGAGTCCTCTTCGTTGGCTAGCCGACACTGACCACGAACGACGACGACGACGAGAATCCATTACTTCACCTCAAACTACCTGCTCGACAATTATTCGCGTACCAATGGTACCAACGCCGCACAATTTCCTCGTAATGATTGATAAAGGACGAAACGATGATGATGGCCGGAGCCTCCTTTAGTGGCTGGTTTGTACCCCGTGCCATCGGCTTCGCCACGCATCACTTCATACGATCTACTAGTGTACTTTACCAAGACGGTTGCGGAACTGATTCGATGGATTGATGAGCGCTCCGCTGCTACAGCACCAGCGTCGTAGTCCTTATAAAGCGCAGTTTCTTTCACGATCAACCCGATAGTGCGTCTTCTCAGAGGCTAGTATCCGCTTTTTGACCACGATGACCGACGAAACCAAGAATACAATTCAAGTCGACGCAAAAGAAGTTGCAGCGACGTGGCTTTTAGCCTTCGCGGACGCCATTTCTATTCAAAATGTCGAAGGTGTCGTTGAACTGTTCATCCCCGAAGGCTACTTGCGCGACGCGCTGGTCTTCACCTGGGACGCCCGAACGCTCCACGGCCGAGAGAAGATCAAGGACTTTCTCTCCAGCAACCTACCGGCTCACAAACTATCCAACTTTTCAATCGACGATGACCCTTTGTTGAAGCCCAAGATTGATACTTCTACGCCGGGCTTCACCGTGCTCGAAACCGCCTTCAAATTCGAGACGGAGCATGCCACGGGCAAGGGTGCAATCAAGCTTGTCCCGGTGGACGAAAGCCAGAAATCGTGGAAGGCTGTCAGTGTATTCACTGCTATAGCAGAGTGGAAGGGCTATGAGGAAACGTCCGTGAAGCGGATATGGACGCAGTCAGAGTCAATTACGAGCCCCGACGTGCTCATTGGTGAGCAGATTTTTACTTCAACCGTTGTGGCTTTGTTATTGATTTTGGATGAAGTCGGAGGAGGTCAGGCAGGTTTACAGCATGCTTCTCGGTATCTTCAATCGGGATTGTCTTGCATTGTGCTCGAAAAGAGCGCTCGAGTTGGCAATTCTTGGCGAAATCGGTACCCTTCGTTGAAGCTTCATGTCCCAAAGGTTCATTATCAGCGTAAGTGCGGAATGATGTTTTCGTTACATCCCTCCCTCGTTAATCATTTTTTAAAATACTTCAGTACTCTACCAGGACTATCCTACGAATTATCCCAGATTTGTGCCCAAGGATCTCATTGCCGATTGGCTCGAGGTATACGTTCGCACCCAAAAGCTCCCAGTATGGACATCATCATCAATCGAGCTGCATCCCACTTTCGACGAAAAGACCAAGAGATGGACTGTAGTCGTCAATAAGGATGGCGAACGCATGATCCTCACGCCCTCTCACCTCGTCATGGCCCTCAGCACCTTCTCCGGCGGAATCATACCGACCATCCCAGGCCAAGACGTCTTCAAAGGCTCCCAGCAACACACCGAAGCCTACTCAGGCGGTCTCGTCTACAAGAACAAACGCGTTCTCGTCGTCGGCGCAGCCAACTCCGCCACGGACATCTGCTCCGACCTCGTCAACGGACAGGCCGCCTCCGTGACTATGCTCCAGCGCTCGAGCACGTGTATTCGCTCGTCCACGTTCGTCGCAGAGTGGCTAACTTCAATTTTCCGGGAGGACATGCCTGTTTGGGTCGCGGACTTCGCTTCGGATGCGACGCCGAACAAGTTGGCGTTCCAGGCTCTGAGGATGCAGAACCATAAAGCGTACGAGCAGGATAAGGAGATGTTTGATGGACTGAAGAAGGTTGGATATGGGCTTACGGATGGCCCGACTGGTGCCGGAATGTTAGAACTTGGGTTGACCAAAGGGGGAGGTGAGTGCTAAAAACATGATTTTATTTACATCTTCTTCCTCTTGCTCATCACGTTTTCGAAAGGTTACTGTCAGCGGATCCATATACTTCAATAGAAACTTTGATCATTAACTTTCTCTAGCTATCGACTTTGGATTTTCTGCACTCCTCGCTGATGGGACCATCAAACTAAAGCATGGTGTCGAAATTTCGCAACTGACAGAGAACTCGGCGATCCTCTCTGATGGGTCAAAGCTCGAAGTTGATGCTATTATTTACGCGTGAGCATTCTTTTCTTCGAAAAACTATCTTGTCAACTCAGTTCTGTCTTTTGCGCGTTCTTCTTTTCCGGTAGAACGGGATATAAAAACATCCGCGAGGCGTATAGACAAGTGCTCGGATCGCACATTGTCGACAAAACAACCGAAGTATGGGACTTGGATGAGGAAGGCGAGCTTCGAGGCCTATGTCGGCCAACAGGACATCCACGTGTATGTGTCCAATCTCTATAAGAAAGCAAAATATGAACCCAAGTCCTTGGCTGCCACGTCATTTAGCTTTGGTACGCAGCGGGCGACTTTGCTACTTCAAGGCGCCTCTCCAAGCAATTAGTGAGCTTTGCATCTTGATCAAATTATTATGATGTAGCAATTGCTGATCCAGATTGTTTGCTCTTAACCAGGCGCTCTTGATCAGGGCATGCGATATTGGCCTTTGCGACCTCTGACGCGGCCTGGAGACAGGTAGCAACCCTCATGTGGTACGAGTTGCGAACGGACGCCATAAAGTATGCGTTTGATCATGATTACGGGAATGCGAGGACATGACTAGCGAAACCTGCATGATACATGGAAGGGATACGTCGGTTAGTGTATACAAAAGCGAAATACATTGTTTGTTCTGCTTGGATATAATGACCATTAATCGAATGCGCTTTCGCATTCGTGCTGGATCGCTGCGACTTCGTGGATCACGCTTTCATTTCCTTTCGCCCTCTGCTCATCCAACCATTCATCGATCTCGTTGATAGCGTTTCCGTAATTCTCCTGGAACTTATCCTTCTTCTGCTCAGCGTTCAAGCTAGTATCAGCCAGGATCGCATCTTTCTGTCTCTTTATCTCAGTGATTTCAGCTTTCTTCAGCCCGACCTGTCTTTGGAGCTCTTCTTTGGCCGCTTTCTTCTCTTTGCTGCTTCTGAAGAGCTTGCGTAATAGGGGCATGTCTAGATGTGTTATTGGAGCGCTTGGATACGACTATTGGTCGTTGTCATAAAATAGAAGGAAACAAAGGTAAGTCGATTTCAGAGTTTGTAAGAAGGCAAGGAAAAGACTCACCACGTACTGTTAGGTGTTTGACTGGAAGGAGGCTGGGTTGGGAGATGAAGGCCAACGCCACTCGAGATGCACTCTCATTTTATACGCCTCCTCAAGCTTTGCACCTCCAACATGCATTTCACTCTCCGCTTTTCGAAAAGATTTCGGAAAGGCAAAGCTCAAACCCCGCTGGTGATCTGATCGCTGCTTCACCTCGCCATGGGCAGTGCCCGATCCAGCTTCGCTTCACCACACTTCTGGTGCGTTCGTCACTTTGCTTTGCTTCGCTCCTTAGATTCAGATACGCGCAACGTAATCGATATGGTCAGCTTCGATCCGGTGTCTAAGAGGAACATAGTCAGCAGGATGTGTACGATACAACCTGAAGGTTGACATCACGTTTCACTCTACGTATTATAGAAAAACATCGTGAGTCAAATTATATTATTCCTCGCCTAAAAAAGTGCAAAGGCACATATAGTAGGTGTCAACGACTCCCCGGATGGCATCAGATTTATCTTCTGCTTATATAACCACGGACCAATGGAGTTTGTAATGCTTACCACTGGTCTGGCAGTTGCCAGGCATACGGCTCCGGGTCGCTGGAGAAATTAATAAAAAATAGTGCATGAAGGATACCTTCTTCTCAATAGGCATCACCGAAGTCTGTCCTTCCCATATCACATTCATAAACAAAATTCGTACTTTCCGAATGCGGTTTGTTCACTTTGACAATGCCAATACAACAGAAATTGAATCGTAGAGCCTGAGGATGAAGAACGGTTCGATTCTTTTTATACGTCCAAGCTTGACGCTGAGCTCGCATGGCACTGGGTCTGTTGCACGTTATACTTACTAGTAGGTGCTGGTATAAGTAGATATAAAGATTGATAACGATGAAAGTAATTGGTCCTAAATGAAAGCAGGGCAGCCGTTCCATGACGGAGCATGAGCATGAGCATGAGCATGAGATGTGGCTGATATCATGTTACATAAGACATGCGCGATGGACCCACAGGCCCTTCATTCGAAATTCAAGGTTAGGTTTGGCTAAGGCTACTCTGTACTCAATCCACGACCATGCACCCAACCCGAACCATCCTCTCCTCAACAGCCTCTAGTGCCTCATCATCATCATCCTCAACGACATCAACGACCACCCCTTTACGCCGCCTCGCCGCCGCCTCGACGACCGCGTGCGCCGAGCAAGCGTCTGTGTATGGCAAGTGTATCCTCGCGGGGTACGTGGATATCCGACGGGATGCGTGCAAGGAGGAGTTCGAGAAGTTTGGGAGGTGCTTGAGGGAGGTGGTGAGCCTTTTTTTTCGTCTTTTCTTTTCTTTTCGGGTCGTTCTTTCGTTATGCCTTGAAAAGCTTTTTGTGTGGGGGAAGGAGGGGTGGGGCGATCCGTTCATTCATGAGTTCCGTTGATTTCATGCTTGGCTTCGTTTCCCTCACCTTACCGCATTTTTCCCTAAATTGAAAATAAGTAAGAAGATATCTGATTCTTACTATTTCTCTAAAGATGAAGAGGAAGTGGTAAATTCGTTTCGTACCGAGCACGGGGCGAAAGCGCTCGTCGCGTGTCGCTCGACCACCAAACCGAGCCAATTCCCGTGAAAACTCAGAGTTCTTGTACGGCAATAAATTATGGCTTCAATTGGGTAGGCGTGGTGACACCTAACTTTGCGCGATCGTGGCTCGCCGGCTCGTTCTTGACGAATGACAAAAGGGAGCGTTCATACGCACATACGGGCTCAGGTACCAGGATGTGCGATTGTATATTCGAGGAGGAAAGGATAGTGACGCCTGTGAGGAAAATAAAGGACTGGAGGGGATGGAGGGGGAGATGAAGATGGCCTTTCGACTTCAGCAAATCCATCCGATTCTTTGTAGTGTTCGTGGACCAGGGTCAGAAATCGTTGCACCAGATCGCATAATTGTAATCGTACATGTACACTTTCCTCTAACGTCGCCAAGTCGTATGCTGGACACGCAGGGGCATGGCTTACAAGTTATGCATGATTGATTCTTGGATATGTCGAGAGCTGCTGTGGGTATAGCGTGCATGGCTCATTGGGATTCGTCTTTCGAGTCTCATTCCGCTGAAAGGCTCAAGTCAAGTTTGAAGCCATGAAGACAAATCCAAGAAATTAAATTTTCGTCCTCCCCGACCCCGATCCACCTTGCCCCCGCCCGCCCTCTCCTATTCCGAACTTACTGTATACGATAAGTAATGTAATGTGATATACTCCAACGCACCATCATATTCCTGCACACCGAAAAGAAAAAGAAAAGAGAACACTTCCGCAAACAAGTAAGAGAGGGCGGAGCGAAGCACTCAATCCATCGCCCCAGGTATCCGATTCCCTCCCACTTCTCTCTCATTCCTACTACCGTCCCCGTCCCTGTTCCCACTCGAACTCGCCCTCTCGATCCCCGACTGTCGTTCCCGTTCCCTCTCCCTCTCTCTTTCCCTCCTCGCCTGCACCTGCGCCAACACCCCAAGCGTCCTCGCCAACCGCATCCCCAAAGACGCGGTGCTGGGTAAAGGTAACCTCAACCTCGCCATCGCGTCTCCATCCTCGTCCCCATCACCGTCTTCAGCTGTCCTCGTCGTACCCCCTCTAGCCCCGTTCGCGTTCGCGTTTGCGTTTCGAGTCGTTGAAGCGTTGTTCGAGCCTGAGCCTGAGCCTGAGCCTAAGGCGAGACCTAGCGCGAATGGGTTGCTGGAGCTTGAGTTGGACGAGCCGGACGAGGGAGAGGGGGAAGGGAAAGTAGGTGCTGGGGAACGGAGGCGGTGGATGATGTGCGAGAGGGTGAGGGTGAGGATTGGCGTAGAGGTCGATGGGGGGATGTTTATGTTCGTATTTGTATTCGATGACGGCGATTCGTTTGTGTTTCCGTTTCCGTTTGAAACTGGGATCGGGTGTGGGTGGTTTGTGTTTGTGTTTGAGGAAGGTGGGAGGGGTGCGAGATGTTGGGCATCGGTGTATGTATGAGTATTGGAATGCATGCTGCGTGGGGATGATGAGGACGGGGTGGGGGAGGTGAAAGTGTTCGGGTTTGGACGGCGCCGGGGTGTGCGGGTCGTAGTTGTAGTGGTGGAGGATGTGAATATGCTCGAAGAAGACGAGGACGTCGAGGATGGGGGCGGGGATGTGGGTGAGATACTGGGAGGGTAAGAATGAGGGGCGTATCGATTTTGGGAGGATGAAGGTGGGTAGGCATAGGTATTCGTGTCTGCGCCCGATATCGTCGTCGAAGCACCCGTGAACCTCTCCAACCTATCCTCCCCCTCCCTTCCATCCTCATCCCTCCCAACGACTCCAACACTCGCAAGCGGTTCAAGCTCCGCCTCCTCGAACCGTACGTCGCCCTCCTTAGACTCAGGAAGGAGCGGGTCGGGCTCGCCCTCGGGCCTAACGAGTGCGAGGGAGGTCTCGTACGCGATAGTGGAGAGGACGATTTGAAGGGAGATGATGAGGGCGTCGAGAGAGAGGAGTTGGAGGCGGGTAGGGACGTGGCCTGTTGTCATCGTCGTTGGTTTCCGTCACATAAAGAGGACGTCGAAAGCGGCAGATAGATTTGATCATCGCAAGTGTGTTTACATCAACGGCGATGTGTAGCCGCAATGTAACGATAAAGCAAGGTCACGGCGTCAGCACTATAGCACACCATGACAAAGCGCAAGAAGGTAAGAAAGGTAGGGGAAAGAACGCACGCATTCCGACGAAATCCAACAACACGCTCTTCGTCCCTGCCCCAGGCCTTGCATCAAACGCATGCGCCCACACGCCTCCGACGTTAACGAGCGCGACGAGGATGATCCAGAACACGAGCGGGCGGCGCGCTTGAAGCTCGCGGATGTCTGCGAGCTGGTGCTGTGTTGCAAGACGGGCGGCGAGGAGGATGAGGGAAGGGGCGAGGAAGAAGGAGAGGGTGTGGAGTTGGTAGAGGAGGGTTTCGAGCTGTTGTTCGTCGTGGTGAATCCATGGATCGAATGTGTAAAAGTTAGGTGGATTCGTGTGCCAGTAGCAGCGCAATGAAGGTGCCGATATGCATGAGTTACATGGAACGTAGATGCCATGAGTTTCTATCACGAAACTGGCGAAAGAGCACACGATGAACTCACCGAGTGCAAGACGTGTCTCCTATGGGCATAATAGCGTATAGGCATGACATCAAAAAAGGCTCTCTTCTACTCTCTATTTTGTTTCTGCGATTCCGTTAGTCTCTATCTCATGGAAAGAGCTCGAAAGGCAGTGAAGACGGCTGCGGCAGACTGAGTCTGTGATGAAGGCGGAAGCTGGAAAGTCGAGGTAAGCCTGAGCAGTGCTGCAAGAAGCGCGCTTGTTGGCTTTTGTGGGTCCACTCGACACGAATCTGGTGAGATGGGCAGACTCACTCGAGACGACCCGGAATGCCATGTTCCTTGACTTTTCCTGCTGCAAAGTAAATCAAGAGCAAGTCTTTTAAGCGTAGGATTCAAACAACGGTGATATTCACGGAATCGACGATACTTTGATCGAGTAAGTATAGACACTGTCGCTGATGACCAGAATCTGTTACCAGACGGAAATCATCACCTTCGAGATTCTTTGGCTGAGACTATAACATCAAAACATTCACAGTCTTCTCTACGTACGCAATATGGTCGAGAGAATCCACAGTAATAGTTATCGCATAGTATAGGTTCGTAAGAGGCTTTAGTCTCAATGTCTGCAGTGTGTTAATTAGACTTCATAGGAGGTCATCATAAGTATATGAATGACAACTAGTAAGCTCAACAGCTCTCAGATTGAATAAGAAAGGGGATGACCGAGTCTATGTATCTTGTTAGGCATACTTGAAGAGAGGGGAAAGAGGAAAATATTAATGAGAGAAGGTGGTCCTGACTGCGCCAGCTGCCCCGCCGACTGACCAAAACCCAAAACCGACGCGGATGGATTAGATTATGTTACTTAACATAATTGCGGCTGGGGTTGACGCAAAATAACAATGCCCTCGCCTTTTACTAGGGCATTCCGTGTATCGACCCCATAATACGCCGCTTACCCAATCTTTGGAATATCCCTCCTCTGAGGTCGAGTCTCTCTTTCTTTTTATTTTTATTCTCCTTCCTTTTTTGGTAACACAAAATCAGTTCTCCGATTTGATCGGAAACGTAAAGGCTTGACTTGATGGCTTCCACGCTTCTCTCGTTCATTTTATTTTTGTTCGACACAACCAACAATGCAACGCCCTTCGCCGCACTCACCGCCTCCGCTCTCGTCTTCTTCTTCACAGTCATCTCCTTCCTTCGAAATCGCTTAGTCGGACGACATATTCTTGAAGCATTGGGTCTTCTCTTGCCCTGCGGAATCCCAATCATCAGCCATGGGCAACTGTATCGTCGATTGGGTCTTTAGGCGCCAGAAGTTCTGTTGTTGTCTGCCCGCAAGATTAGGGGCGACGCTCCTCTCTGGTCTCACAGTACTCCTTGCAGGGCTCCTGGCCATCGTACTTTGGTTCGAAGTTGCCAGTGAGTGCCCAGTTTTGAACCGGAAGTATACTTCGAGCTGTTGACGAGGCTTACTGCTGCGTGTATGTACAATCTTGTGATGGTGTGGATTGTGGATTTTGCTCTTGAATGAACGGCGTTGACTGGTCCAGCGAACTACTTCATGTCTGGGACGGAAAAGGCGGCGTTCGTCGTAGCTGGACTGACGGAGACGTTCCTCTTCATTGCTTCCGTTCTAGGGTAAGTCCACTTCCGTACTTATGATTGTTTGTGGCGGACTGACACCCCTTTCTTGATATCCACACCCTCCCATCTCATTCAATCCTATCTTAAATCCAGCTTCATCGGCATCTTCGCACGCAAACAATCCTTCCTAGCCACCTACGTCGTCTTCCTCGCCCTCCACTTCGCCCTCACCCTCGCCGTCGCCATCTACTTCCTCACCGAAGTCACCCGCGCGGCTAACAGCGACATCATAAAGCTGTGCGAGGAAGGGCTGCGGAGCGACCAGTCCAAGGACCAGTGTCGTGGGTTGTTGAATATCACGAAGGGCGTTTATTGGGTTGGGGCTGTGTTGGGGTTGGGAATCGAGGCATGTGAGTAGCCTTTTCTTTGATTTATTTTCTGTGCTTTCTGCTTGGAGAGCGAGTTCGCCCTTCTCTCTCCCTCTCTTGGTGAATTCATACGGATAACGCCTGTAGTGGTGCCACCGCGCAGGAATGAGTGGCCGGGGTTTAAAAATAGTGCCGTGCGCTTTGACATCCAAATCGGGTTGGTAGTACCAGATATAGCGCGATAAATGGCCTCTTCCACCTCGATCAAGTTACTTTATCTACTTGTTCCCTCTGAAACCACATTTAGACCCACTTTTGTTTTATTTTTTATCATTAAAAAATCATTTCAACCACATATCCCTTTCCCTTTTCACTTACATTTCGTATTTGCTAACTTCATTTATACCCAGACTGCACCATCGTCGTCACCCGTTACCTCAACCAACTCCGCTACGAAAAGCGCACAGCAAGGCGCTCGCGCGAACTGCACCGCAAAAGCGCCTACGACGCCTTCCACGCACGCTTCTCCAGCGTCTCCGGCATCAGCGATGATCCCGATCTCGAACCCGACTCCGACAAGACGAGAGCCGGGTATCATGATACTAGTGGCTCACCAGGGGGGCATATGACGGCGGGCCTCCCTCTCAGCGCACGGACACGGACGACGCCGGAGTTGGGAAGGAATCGGTACGAGGCGCTTGGGGGACGGGATTCTGTTGACTTGGAGATGGATAATGAGGGGTTGTTGGGAGCGCCGAGGGTTGAGAATCGGGGGATGGAGGAAGGGGCTGGCGGGGGCGCAAGAATGGGAGCGGGGACTGAAACGGGACGGGGACTGGGAGCACAGGTGTTCGACCCGTACGAGGCTTACGATTCGCACGCAGCCGGGTCTGGTCGGTCGTCGAGGGTTGGGAACGCAGCCCCAGGTTGGGGACAGTCACGGTTCTCGGTGTCTTCAGATGCGGATACCGTACGTGCCTCGAGCCCGGGCCCGAACACGAACGCGGAGGGGACGTCCCGTGGCACCAATGATTCGGACGTGAACGCTGCTTTAAAGGCTTTCGATGCGAACGGGTCCTCGAGGAACTCGTCTTCGTCGATGAAGTTGCCTCCTGGGGCTGCGGCTGCAGCGACGGTGGCGCCGAATCGTTTCTAACGTGGGATGCGACTTTTTACTCGTCTACTTCGAACCTGAGTCCGACTTTTGGCTTTTTTTTGGCGTCCATATCTAGTCTCTGATTTCTTTTTCTTTTTCGTTATATCGGACATTGGGTTTATGCAGAATTGGCATGACTTGACATTTGCATGAACTCTTTCATACACCGAGTCGTCCCCATTCCCCTTCCGGTTGTTTTACTTCTATCTAATCGCTTGTCCTTTCCTTTTTTCCCTCTCTGTTGTATGTCTAAAGGTGCAATTCACGACTAATTTTTTTTTTCGTACGACGTGCATTATCAAGTAAGTACAAGCTAGGAACCTTCCTCTATTTTCTTTCTCCGGCACTGTATGACACGGTAAGGACTTGTCTTATGAGAACCCCCACGCTCCAATGCTGAATCGCGTACTTGAATGGGCCTCTCACGAATAAGTATACTACAGTAAGCGAAGCACCCACTTGTCGGGTAGGCGTAAAACCCAAAGGGCAGCCGACCCATGGAAAAGCGAACGAGCCGCCCATGTGAGAAATATTTCAGGAAGAGGGAGTCGATATTATGATGAGAGGCCGTAAGCTTGAAGCAAAGTGCCGGGATCTCATTCTGGCGAGTCGAGCGTAGACTGATTAAGCGCTGCCAGTGGATGCATTCTATGAGGCTATTTCCCCGCGGCCTATTAGCACGAATTCAAATTAAAAATGGGAAGTGTGGCAAAGAGATCGAGATAAGAGGGTGCAGCAAAGTCTAAACCTTAATGTCAGATGCTTTGTTTTGTGCATTCTGTAAAAAATAAAAGTCGAGACCCGCCCTTCTTTTTCTCTCCTTTCCGAGTCAACATCTTCTCTCTCCCTCCCTTCATTGAGTCTCGGTCGTTGACTCCTCCATACACCAAACCCCTTTAATCCTTTAAAGAGAATACAACAACACTCCTAACTTCAGTGAGTACGGCTTGTTACGTACATACCTATACTTTGCTCTCGTTCATGGTAAGAACGTAACTGACGAGTACCCTCCCCACTGCGGTCACCCATCGACCTTGAACGCCCACCACCCATTATGGACTCTTCGCCTTTAATCCTCTTGGGAACCATCACTATTACTGCTCCCCGCATCCCACCAGACTACAGCCATGTCCAAACTTCTCAAAAGATTTTCCAAGAAAGCCCCCAATCAAGAAATCACCGACAAGATCGCATCATACCGGAGCACGGTCTCCGGGCTCGATGCTCAACGCCGCTTAATCATCCAGGCCGTCGAAAAGGCAGTAGAGAACAAAGATCCGGAAATCTCTGCCCTCGTCGCCAGTAAAGTAGAGGAGCTTCAGGGCCTCAGAGAGACCACAGGTACGCAGCATACCGCGTTTGACGCGTGGTTCAAGACGAAACGCCGGGAAGACGCTTTGACGCGCGACCAGGATATTGCATGTGATGGGGTCCACAGCAATTTCATGAGCTTGAAAAAGCGTTTGGACGCTGGTGCTTCCTCGGTCAAAGAGACAACAAACAGCCGTGAACCTGAGATCTTTAGTTGGTATAAAAGTGAAGGGCACAAAGACTTCATCTGACCAGAGACGGGTTAGGATGATGAGTTACTTCTTGTTGTCGTTAGTTGCACTCGTAATCATATATCAGTGTCACTACTTGTATCAATCATACATGCTTGCTTCTTGACCCTCGCCCGCAAAAGTCTGGGCGGATCGTTATGAGCTGGTCGGTTCAAAGACGCAAAGTAGAAAATTGAGGATGAGGGAAGGAGATCCATCCGCTCTAGAGCTAGTTGCGGCACTAAAAGAACATTTTTAGTGAGCGATACAGATGCCAGATATAGGATTGACCTATAAGCTCGAGTATATAAATTCGAGAAATACCTCATCAAAGTACTGAGCACTGACGTGCCGGGCACGTTGCTGCAGTGTTGAATCGCGAACACGTCATTCGTGTATTTGTGAAGGGACTCACCATACTATGTAACGTAAAATATAAGCTGAGCGTGGACCGGGCGTACGATGGATGCATCATGAGGTTTCCTCCTTTTCGAGGAAAAGTGCGAAAGACGTCGAGATAGCGGGTCATTGCAGAGTTAGACAAGTTCGGGTCCTTAGTCATTTGAAGCTCGTGCTTGCATACAACATAGATTGCCCGCTTTCGGTGTGTATTAGGGTCGCTGACCCCGTATTCCCTATCTTCCCGCAGATCCATCCACCTGTCTGTGCATGGTCATTTCTGATACCCTCAACCATAACTCGTTTTCGCCTCTCGATATCGGATCATCATGGCTACTAGCCCTCCAACTCTAAACGTCCTGGCCTCACTCCTATTCTTACCATGGAACAGCCACGAGCGATGTGAAAGAAGTCGTTGAAATCTTCGATCATAAAGTGAAAGAGCTGGATGGACTTCAGCGTTGAAAAGCCTGCATGGTAGGTATGGCGGGTACAAGGTGCAGCGCGAGAGCGAAAGCGTACTCTGCCCGAGGATCCATAGAGAGAAGAAAGATTTGAAAGATAAGTCTACTCGTACCAAGAGAAAGGGGGTTCCGATGTCTAGAACCACGAGTGAGAGAGGAAGTAGACCCGTCTTGAAGTGTCATGCTGAAGTTTTTCTCTTGAATCGCCAAAACTGTGGCGAATTGTTGGGTGTGGCGAAAGAAAAGTATCGTGTCCAATGAACGACTCGGGTGAGAATGGTTGGGTTGTTTTGTTGAGCTTTCGATAAATAATTTTCGAAAACCCTTTATTGATAATCCGAGCATCGACGTGATCCTTCAAGTATTGACGAATAATAACGGGATTGAACGCCACCTCACGCAGAGATAGCATCATCCCAATCCAACCCAATAAGCCCCTTCCTTCCTTCTGCAGCCCTTGCTGCCGCCTCCACAGCTTCCGCAAAGTTCCGAAGTGCCCCCCTATCCTCTTCATCCAGGAAAATTGCTTTTCCATCTGCCCCAGGGACGCTCACAGGTAACGTATCTGATGGCGTATAAATTGGGCGTGCAGAGCTGCTGTCATCTTCTCTGAGAACAAAATCGCTAGACTGCGACGAGGAAACACCCAAAAGGCGTCTCAACGACTCTTCGCGATCTTCTCCACGCTGAGCGTCGATTGCTGTAAGAATTTTGCGTAGCGGTTCGTGCGCAGAAAGAGTAGAACGCACGGCCGGTGAACGGGCTATCGATGTATCAAAGACGAGTGCATCGTGCAGTAATTTGCGAGAAGGTGGTTTCAGGTAAATGATCAATCATTTAATGAACATGATACGCGCACCGATTGCTTCGTACTGCGCCAAAGTAAGAGTTTTGGGGTCGTCCCTCGTAAGAGGGTCCGGGTATGCTGTCGAGGCCGAGTCTGGGATATACGGCCACTTCAAAGATGAGAGCTTTCGGAATGGCGTAACTGCATTTGCTTGTTGCAATTTTTCCTCGTTGTTGTCTACCTCTGAAGGTTCGATAACATGCGAGCTTTTTGGAGATTCTACAGAATCCAAGAGTGAGATGGCCCCACAGTACAATAAATGGGTAGGGATTCACCTCTGTCTTCTAGTAAAGAATGGATTTCACTTGAAGTAGAAAGACCTGGGGTGGAAGGCCTCGTGTCTGCCTCCTTCTCAATTGTTTCGTTGGAAGTTGACGGACCAGCTGCACTCGCTGAGCACAATGTTTCTTAAGAAAGGCAAGTCTTATGAGCAACACTCTTCAGATAATACCGTACAAGTCTCACCTTTGTGGCCTTTGAAACATTTAACAGAACAACTAGAAGGATTACATTAAGACCACGGCTAGTTAATCTTGAGAACAGAGACACGCACGGCACGCACTATAGGATTTCGCAGCTCGGACAAGTGTACTTTGATTCTACTTCATTGCATACTTGACAGTTCGCTCGTTTCCTTGGCGCCATGTCACAGTCATTGACGAAGATGAGAGTCGATATGAAACAATAACAGCAGCTATATATGGCAGAGCTGCGAGATCTGTGAGAATTGTTTTATGTAATATGCGGCTTACTAATCCAGATCAAACGCGTCTGAAACGATCAAACAACCAACTTGAAGCTTGAGCTCAACGTCAATGAGACGTCGAGACTATGAAACTGAACGGTTAAGTCCTATTTAATGTATGATGCTTTTTCTTTCGATTGACCCCGAAATATATCTCAAGCTCTTCGAGGAACGTGATACTGAATGATCAGCGGTGAGCATGGTTGTGCTGCACTCCTGTCTAGGCCATTACAATGACCATCGCCGATTCTCTTACTTGTAGCAACTTACTGAATAGCGCAACGCACTCGCCATCTATGCCTCTTCCTTTGAATGTTCTCAACGGCTCGAAGAGGCGCAAGGAGAGGGATGAGAGACAAGAAGCTAAAAAGAAACTCAACGACGATCTTGGCAAGTTATCGGACGATGCTGGTGCTGTGCAGGACGAGCTCAAGCAGATAACGGAGTCGAGTGATGATGATCAGGCCAAGCTTCTCAAGCTCAGCCAACTTTTCCTCAGATCTGTAGACCTCCAGAAGCGTATTTCCAAGTTGAAGAGTGGTAACAGAGGCGTATGGATTGTTGAACACGACCGACTGGCTACTACCACGAAGCAGCTCCTGGAATCCGACCGAGGTACGATCAGTTTAACGAAGAAGCAGATACTTGATCAAATTGAAGGGAATGGGGCATAATTCTGTGGTAGAACTTGCAATGCATCTGTTTACTGTCTATCTTGGTGCGTATTCTATGTCGAACACAAGTTGAAGGGGCACCGGAAATTCATGAGCATGAAGGCTTACAGAGGGGGGCATGTTTATAAGAACAAGGCCAACGGAATACAGTGTTCGAAGACGGCTCGGTCGGGGTCCGGGAAGTTGGGAACTTGACGAGGACGCGACGAGCCCGACAACACAGAGCTTCCGCCTCCCGCCAATTGAGGGAGAGTGTAATCTTAGTGCTTCCGCAATTCGAGTCGTTCCTCAGTTACGTTTGCTCTCAGTCAAGGTCATCGAATAATAAGTGTCGCATGTCACAACTGATCGCCTATGTTTTCAACACATTGGATGCGTCGGGATATACGTGTTTAGGCGGGCAAGCAAATAAAACGATGGGTGTAAAAGGGAAGACCTCATCAGAAAGAATCTGCTTTACTTTAGGTTTATGCAGCGAATTAAAGAAGGTTTGTATACTTGCATTGGTCAATATCAGCCACCGGGGACTGTCTGATGTCCAACACCGGCGAGAATGCTCATACCCTACATCATTCTTGTCTTGATTCTGGCTTCCAAGTTCCAACGCACTCCATCATTCGTTGCGACAGCGCTCGAAGGAAAGACTGAATTACTGTCAATCATAGAACAAAAAAGAGCTCAGAAGGAACTCGATGAACGACGACAAATCACTGGAACGGATGATACAAGACTCACAGCCTAATTATGTGTTGGATGCAAAGAATGTTGACCTTGTGTAAAGCTTGCCAAACGGGCAGCCCACCTTTTGATCTCGTCTGTAATCCAAAGGGGAAACCTCGCTTATCAGATTGTGCAAAGCTTGAGAAAAGGAAGGAGGAACGGACGAAAGCACCTCTTGACTGCAATCAACGACGCTCTGAGAGTCACAGAAGGTATAATTTACCTAGCATTCAGCAAGCGGTAAGCAAAAGGGTCTGCAGTGTGCTAGTAGACTCACGTACAACTGACTCACACATCCCTGCCTCTCCATTCTGAATCGACGTTCCAGAACACCTACACGCCACAGATCAAGGCGTACCGACACGATAGTCGCCCGACATGTCCAGAACCCAATTCAATTTCGAGGAATGGCTCGCAGAGAGCAGACTTCGCTTAGAGTTACTGAAGGTATATCAAAGCACTGAGACCATCTTCAGTAGGAGCGGTGACATCATGAGTTCCGACAGGAGTGATGAAAGCAAATCGTGGGACTTAGCAAAGCTCGCGGGCGAGTCCGACAAGATTCGTAGGGATATTCAGGATATACAAAGTCGTTATGCATCTCGTTGGACGGAGACGCTCACACTCGTCGCCAAAGAAATCCAAGAAGTCGCGGACTTGAAATGTAACGGGGTGCGGCGCAAACTTGATGATTGGAATAAGCAGCGCAGCAGCTAAGGGATGAACCTGGTGCATGCCGCATTATCGTTTATTTGCGAAGTGGACTATTGCATGCATCTTTCTGTCGACTGGCGGACTCCGACCTTAGAGAAATCCTCAGTATAGATGGCAATACAAAAATTCTATTTCTATTACTCACCGGACAGTCCATATGAGCCTCTGTACTATCAAAATAATGTTGCGTGTTTATAGGACCCAGCTCGATGAATCGTCGATGTTATTCTGTTCGGTGAGGTTGACGACGTACGTGGACAAGCGGCGACCGACTCGGACTCGAGCGACTCGACGCGACGTATTTCGGCTAAACGCATACATCCACTTCTCAAGTTCTGACTCCATCCACCATGTCCCTGCAAACACCTTCGAGTTCTCGTCCGGAAATTGAATATGTCATATTCGATATGGATGGTAAGCGAAACTCTAGGGAAAAGTACCTATCCTGACTGTTCAAAGGCTTGCTCATCGACTCGGAGCGCATATACACAGAGGTGACGAGTGCGTTCTGCACTGCACTTCTGATCAAAAACTCCTGGGTTGTGCTCATGGATGCTGGTATAAATGACACAAGACAATATTCTTAAGCCTTACGGTGTCGAGATGACATGGGACATCAAAGCTGGGTGTATGGGTAAACGTACGTCCTCTCCATCTCCACCATCATGTTTCGCTCAGACTGAAATGCCGCAAATGCGCTGTTTCCTAACTCGCCTTTTAGCTGAGCTCCAAGCTGCAGAGCATCTTCTGTCCTTCTTTCCAGATATCTCCCTCACTCTATCCTCATACATAACCCAACGCAATGCCCTCCAAGACGCCCTCTGGCCGACAGTCTCACTCCTGCCTGGCGCCGCACGCCTCGTGCGCCATCTTCACGCGCATGACATCCCCATTGCGCTCGCGACGGGGTCACGGCGGGAGAAGTTCGAGCTCAAGACAAAGAACCTGAAGGATGTATTTGACTGCTTCCGGGGTCGGGTTGCAAGTGGGATTGAGACGACGAGAGTTGTTTGCGGGGATGATGAGAGAATAGAGAAAGGGAGGGGGAAGCCTTGTCCTGATATCTTTTTACTGGCTGCGAGAGAGCTTTTGGGCTTACCTGTCGGAACCGCTGAGGATCCATCTATTCTTTCTGGCTCTGAGACATTGAGCTCTCTACATTCGGAGGTGTCGGAGGAGCAGAAGACATGGCGAGCGAAGGGACTTGTGTTCGAGGACGCTATACCAGGAGTTCAGGCCGGGAAACGTGCAGGTAATATGCACATTTTTTCAACTGTCTCGCCGACACTAAAGAGTCTATCTCATTAGGTATGCATGTCGTCTGGGTACCCGATCCAAACCTTCAGGAAGTCGAATATGCCGGAATTCCTCCAGATTCGACAATTCGTTCTTTAGAGGACTTCAAGCCAGAGGAATGGGGACTACCTCCCTTCTCCTCCGAATCCTCCGCCTCTGTTACTTCCAATACCCAACAATAATGATGTTTCCGGAAGAAACGTAAACGTTTGTAGAATTGTTGTACAGATAGAAATACAAATTTGATGTGATTGCAACCGTTTAGAAGTACGACCCAGCCCCTGCATACGACGGCCTCTCCTCGTTCCGAGGTCTCTGCTGTCTCTCGTCCTCTCCATCCAGTTCGTCAGACCTGTTATCATCGAGATTCCCTTCCTCACGCCCATCGCCAACGTCTACACTCTCTGCTCTCCTCCTAACCCACTCCACGCTTCCCGGTCCAAATACCGGCACAGGCGCACCAAACGGCTTCACCGCAACCGCTGCTCGTCCCGTAGGTACCAAATTCGCCAACTCGCCCGTCCCGCGTCGAGGCACCTCCGCAAAATGCACCGTGTCGTTCATCTTCTTATAATGCTTCAGAAACGTGCTTGTAGCCGCCACCTCGGATGCGAGCCGGTCTTTCATCTTGCTCTTGGCGTCCTTCTTGTCTTTGTCGGAGAGGGTTATGGAGGAGATGGATTTGGACTTGATGTTGAGTTGAGAGCGTTTATCTCGCAAGGCTTCAAGTTCATCTTTGGCCCAATCTACGAAGGCTACTGCTACGCCGCCTTTGTCACGTCCCCCACTTTCACCTGCGTCGACGCCCAACCATTTATGGGCAAGGGCTTCTGATAAAGCGGCGTTGTCCGCGAGGTAGTGTCGCAAGTTTGGTGTGACGTTCTCACCGTGCGTTTTGCATAGTGCTCGTGCAGAGGCATATAGAGATGCGGATTCGAGGTAAAGCTTGGCGAGAAGTGCGGGAGAAGGATGTGAAGTCGGGAGGGGAGGGCCTGGTGAAAGTGTGCTGTCATAAGCAGATTTGGAGAGTAGTTTGCGAATGGCAAGGGTCTGTGCGTCGGCAAGGGCCATCCTGGAAGCAGAAATAAAATCAGTATTCATTGGATAAGACGGCAAGATCTAGACATTTCACTTGGACAATGCGTTGATGACTTCTGGGCTCACATCTGGTGGTCGATGCCCACTCGTTGGCGAGCCTGATCCACTGCTGTGCCCGCTGGCAGCATCTGTCCTATCCCACTCGGGTACGACCACCTCGCTCATATGCTTGAATACACCGCTCGCTCGACAAAGCAGCGTCACCGCAAAATTGAGCTTATCATCTTTCGTCTTACGCTCACTGTCAGAGATGGACCGTTCGAACTCGTAAGTACCGAGGGCCGCGACGGTAGAACCGGCAAGGTTAGAGAGAACGAAGGCGTAGGTGAGGAGGGAGAAGGCAAGATCGGCGTGAAGAGACGTGACAGTTTCTCGCGGGGAGGCGTTGAAGAGGTTCGAAGAGAGCGTTGAGCGCCAGCTAAAAACTTGCAGTGAAGAGAATGCTACGGTGTCATCGTCGGCCGGAAAGCCAAGAGTGACTATATGCGCACCTGGATCCGAGGAAAGCACGATCTCCTCAGCGTCAAAGCATGCTTTTATAGCGTACAAGTACGGTAGATAATCGTCGACGACCTCCTCAGTACCATAAGCGATGCCAAAGAGAATGTAAGACGAGCAACAGCGCACCTTTACGAGCCGTAGAAAGTCCTTTTCTCCCTCTGCGCGCTTGCTCTCCTTGAGCGCAGCACGCAGATTTTGGCGAGCTTGAGTAGCCTCGGCAATGTTCGACGCGTAAGAAGCAGTCTTGTCGACACAGAAGTCGTTGAAAGAGACGGCACCGGTTGTGGGGAGCTCGTAGAGGTACGTGCTCATGATGGTCGCTGGCCAAGGGGCCAAGAAAGTTGTCAGCGCCGTTGACCACGCGTATTCCCGTGATCATCACACCGGATCGGCTGAGCACCGAGCACCCACGACGACGACGACGTCAGCGACGTTTCTTTCCTTTCGACCACCATCTTCGTCGTCGTCGACATCATCAGCGACAACGACATCGACAACAACTGAAAGTGGATGGACCTTCCCAAACCCTCCAGCATGTCCCGCTCACCATCATCCAATGGCCTCCGTTTCCGCCGTCGCCGACTCATCTGGGCCTCCCTCCTCGTTTCCCTCACCCTCCTCTACTTCCTCGCACCCACATCCTTCTGGGACACAACCCGTGTCCGCGAGCACGCCTCATCACTTGCCTCTGCCGTCCCTGAAAAACTCTCCAGTTTCGCGCAGGAGCACGGAATCGCGTTTGGCGGGAAGGCGAATGCGTACACCGCAGCGGACGAGCTGAAGGACTTGTTGCATATGGTGGCGAGCTCGGAGTTGACGATTCCGCACAACGTAGACCCCAGTCGACCGTTGGAGAGGGATGTGTATGTTGCGGATTTGACGGATGCGAGCTGGTTGCAGGAGGTGCCTCCGGACCCGCCCGTCATCGTGTTTAGCAAGGTATGTGCGGTATGTCTTCGTCCAAACGATTTGATACTAATGCTTCATTGTTAGACGTACTGCCCGTAAGTCCACAGTCACTGCTGAAGTGTAATTGCAAGCGCATGGCTGATATTAAAAATGCTCGTGTGCCCGCAGATACTCGAAGAAAGCCAAAGCACTCCTCGCCGAATACGACCTCTCGCCCGCCCCAAGAATAGTCGAAGTCGACCTTAGAAGTTAGTCTCCTCTCCCGTATATGATCGTGAACAATATTCCGATCCCACTGACATTCGCCCCGATCAGCCGACTCCGTTTTCCTCAAAACACTCCTTACAAGGCTCACCTCCCGCGAGACCTTCCCTAATATCTTCATCGCTGGCAAGTCTATCGGAGGCTCCGACGAGCTTGCGGCGATGCACGAGCGTGGGGAGCTGACGGGGCTCTTTACGGAAGTGGGATTGGTGTCTGGCAGGGTAGTCGATGCGGAAGATGTGGGTAGAATGGAGAAGGTTGAGGATTAATGCCTTTCCGCTGAGAATACATTCGTGGTTGAACGATACCCAAGGAGAGTTTGGTATGTTCGAATCGCGTTGTTGTCTATTCAGAAAAGGATGTAGTTTATATCGTCTCTTCTACTTTCGTGTAAATTATTCTCGTTGCTTTCTTGACGCTGACCGCTGTGCATTGGGACTTACCATAAAATCCACGTCACTTAAACAAAAACCGAAGGGCCATATTGCAGCAGATTCACGATTTCTTTCAGCATGAGTTCTACATTTGAGTTTGTGCATTCCACATCTACAGAAGTGCTTTTCGTGCATCTACACGAGCAAGAAAGGAAAATGAAAATGTTGTTGTGGTACATAAAAAATCAAGATCCAGATCCATGAAACAGAAAGGAAATTTCGAAAGCATATGACAAAATAGAAGTAATGGTAGGTCGAAAAGAAATAGCTGTTGGACTCTACGAGAGCAAGGTGCAGAGGCTCGTCTCTAAGAAAACATCATCAAGCGTCCCCGCCGTAAGCATTCCCGCCACCCTTGCCCTTCCCGCATGAGGTGGGACCCCCGTTGGGATTCGATGACCACTTCCCTGGTTTCAGCGCTACGGAGTCCCCTTCCACTACCGAACGGGTAGGTAAAGGCACTTCCATCCGTGGCGAAGGCTTCATTTGCTCAGTCCGCGGTTCGTTCTCGCCAGATTCCACGTCGTTCCTTCTCTCGGAACCCATCACGAAAGCGTTCATTTCTGAATGGGGTCCTTGAGATTTGAAGTATGAACTCGGTCGGTCCCGGAGACGTGTCCGCAGATTTTGGGTTGCAAATGAAGGAGACTGTGGGTGTGGAGGACGAGGACGGTGATTTGGTGTGGAAGTGATGGCGAGCGATGCTTCGCCCAAAGGTATCTCGAAGTCATTGCTCTTTGCTGTTGATTCCGCTGGCATCTTCCGAGGTGGCTCCGTCTCGAATCGCATGCGACCATACCGGGAGCTCTGTCGCTGATCTACGTCCCAAGTTTCTCCTTCCACGTCGCCCGAGCTCAATACTTCCATTTCGTGTTCCTGGTCCTGCTCGCTCGACGTCTCACTCATGCTGAGACTCACGTTCGGAGTCGAACGTGGGGAATTGTCTAACGATGTCAACGCCGATGCTGAAAGCGAATGTGCAGCAGAGTTTGAGGTTGTTTCGAAGAAGGGGAATCGGCGGGGAAGGGTCGCAAATGAGCTTGAAATGGGGAGAGAGGTAGGGAGCGAACGTAGGAAGCTAAGACCGGAGTTGAGGGTATTGTTTAGATTGAAAGGAGAAGAGTCCTCTAAAATATGCGTCGTGCCGAAGGTATAACCGGAAGTAGAATGAGACGGCAGTAATTGTGAAGATGGAGGGAAGAAGGCAAGTTTGGACGCGGGGATGCGTTTGATGGTAATAGATGATTCTGCAGAGGTCGAAGGTTGCCCTTGCCCTTGGTCCGTAGAGTCAGTCTCGTGCGTTTGATGATGCGCATCCTTCATAAAGAGATATTTCCTGTCCGAAAGATGAAGAGGTATGAAAAGTTCCTTGCGGAGATGAATCGTGTCGGATGCAAGGAGACGGTTAGATTTGCGGAGGTCCGCAAGCGAAATCCCATACCTCAGAGCAACGCCTGC
The DNA here is from genome assembly GCA_019400425.1 of Hymenochaete sp. R1. Lineage (NCBI taxonomy): Eukaryota > Fungi > Basidiomycota > Agaricomycetes > Hymenochaetales > Hymenochaetaceae > Hymenochaete > Hymenochaete sp. R1. The sequence continues at coordinate 53,634 of JAFREE010000039.1, forward strand.
TATCGAATCTGTTCTTTGGACCTGAGTCAAATTCTGGAGTTAGATTGATTGTAGGCCGACATTTAGAATTATATGCGCACCTCGTGAACAATGACCATGATTTCCGGCTCTCGAGCAGTCTCCCTGTCCCCCTCTTCATCAACTCGCGACCCAAGACCTCCATCCGCAAACACATCTTCTGTCAACCTCCGACCCAAGGAGGGCCTCCCTTTTCCAATAGTTGCACTGGATTCGCTTCCCGTCGATGCCGAGGTCTGCAAGGGGTGGGAAGCCAAAGATGAAGCTCTGCGATGCGTGCTTCCCTTCCGGCTTCGAAGCCCTGCCCTCTCCAACACATGCGACGGAGACGAACCGTTCAGTTCGCTCTTGGCCCTCTGACCTCGCGGGACCGACGTCAATCGGGAACTGGAAGATGAGACCACTGCATCATCCCACGGAGTCGTACCGTCACCAAGTAAATCCGAGTGTGGCCCTTGCTGGACGTCGAGTGGCCATGGATTTGTAGTTGTGTTTTTAGCTTCATGAAGCATATGTCATGTATTATAGCTCGCACGCCGAGGACGGGTTGTCGACGACGACGGAGCCAGGATAGAAGCAGAAGTCGATGGTGGTAGTGGTTTGGTGTCAGGAAGGCGGAGAGCTAGCTAGGGAGGTCGTTGTCACGCGCGAGCCAAACTTGGATCACTGCAACTTTGGGACACTTCAAGTAAAGTTTCTCTTGAACATCGACTATCACCTACAGCTCGGAATAATTATAACGGCAATCAAGCCATGACGCGGTACACGAATGCTGGTATGAAGCGAAAATACTTGGAAAGTAGTAAAGACTTGGAGGAGAGAGCAGTCGACCAACACGAGAAGGACTCGGAGAACATGATCGATTCGAAGAAGAAACGGAGGTCATCAAAGAGCTCGAATGAAACAGAGCCTCAGGTGACAGCCAATGGTGATGAACACGAAGCCAAAACAACGACCTCTGAGGTGCGGAATGCATACAAAAACCGGGATAGACTGCGACAAGGCATGCTCTTCCTCCTCTCTTCATAATGCCAGTCAAACTGATGCGCAGTAGACGAAGCCGTTCGTTCAGCTAAATCAGAAGAAAGAAGAGTGAAGCGGACCCAGGACAAACTGGCAAACACGACTTGTTTTGCTTGCCGTCAGAAAGGTCATGCCGCTAAAGCATGTCCTAATACGGCGATGGAAGGTAAATCTGTAAATCAAGTTGTATGTTATCGGTAAGCAATTGCATTCCATAAACCCTATTATTATTGCTCTTACAACCATATATACGTAGCTGCGGATCTGCGAAACACACGTTGGCTCGGTGTAAGAAACCTGAGAATCCGGACAATCCATTGCCGCATGCGTCCTGTTTCGTATGTGCAGGCAAGGGTCACTTGGTTTCGTCGTGCCCTCAGAACAAAGACAAAGGGGTTTATCCTAATGGAGGATCGTGCAAACTATGTGGAGAAACGTCCCATTTGGCTCGAAATTGCCCGACAAGGAAGCAAGGTACGACCCTGGGCTCCTTACACAGTTTTGTTTCTCCCTACGCATACTTAAGCACGACCATACCTTCAGATTCCCAACAGTCACTAGCCCGTCTGGGTACAGGTGATGGCGCCGGAGCAGACGAAGATGACTATCATGCATTCAAGCGCATCAATGCTGAACTCGACCGAGAGGAGAGCGTTGAAGCTAAAAAGAAAAGAAAGATACTCGCAAAAGCCAGCACTATGCCTAGGACTTTCATATCACGTACTGATGAGCCTCCTGCGGCTGTAAAGAAGAAGATCGTCGTTTTCTAACTTGCCTTAAGCATTCTGTTCATCACCTAGTTTATGTTTTATTCCGAGGTAGAAACTCCAATTTTTTCTTTTAAGTATAGTAGTCCAAAGATGGAAACAGAAGCGCGTCGATCATCGCGTCGATCATTTAATGTGTTCATCGGTTTCTCGACACTCGCTCTTGACGTGACCTCTGACTCTCGTCCACTCTTGTTCACTTTCTCTCTCTTGGTTTCTGTTCTCGTCGTTCTTATCGTTAGCGCACAAGACTTTGCTATCAGCATGGAAGATGACGCTTACGAAACTATACAATCGACGACGGCCAGCCGGTCCATAGACGTCGAACTCAGCGGTCAGGAAATCGTCGCCCTCGATCTCGACACGCTCGACGCGGACCCGTCGGACTACATCGACCTTCTCGTGGAAGCGGGCAGGAATGCGACAGTGTCCATGTGGGCCCGACTTGCGTGCGAGTATACGAAGAATGCGCTCCTTGAGTCGGCGGAGAAGGTGCTGGATGCTGCGGTCCGACGTATGTCATGTTCTTATGGTTGCTTTTGTGGTTGCGCTGCATTCTATGCTCGTGCAAAGAGAAAATTCATTCGGAAACTAATCAGCAATCTTAGAACACCCGTCTCCGGATGCGTCTGCTCCTCTGATACAGCTATGGGCGAACATTCATCTCGCACGAGCGCGGAAGGCCCCGAAGGTTGTGCTGGAGAAGCCAGGTGCGTTGGTGTCAATATTACCCATTACTTTCTTGATACTGAATTGAATGAAGCCGAGGACAAACTACACGGCGAGAAGGACAAGGACTTCTTCCTCCAAAATGCAGCAATGCAACTCAACAAAGCAGGCAGCGCTGGTACGCAGACCGGGAACGCGAAGGCAATGCAGAACTCGGTTCTGACTCGAGGTAAGTTTACCGCCTGTCGTTATCAGACAACGTATTAAGACTTTACAGGCGTATTCCAGCTGGCCAAGGCAAATTTGGACGATGCCTTCAAATCCTTCAACCTTGTTCTCTCGACGAGACCAACGAATGTCATCGCTCTCATGGGCAAAGCCCGAGTTGCGTACGCTCGGAAGCAATATGCCCCCGCCCTACGACTCTTCCAACAGGTGCTACAGCTTAAACCCGATTTGCAACCTGATCCACGGATAGGTATCGGGCTCTGCTTCTGGTCCTTGGATCAAAAGGCCAAGGCGAAAGCGGCATGGGAAAGAAGTTTGGATGTGGTGCGTGAATTAGTATCACGGATGCAAGCCATGACTGACGCTGTACGTAGAACCCTTTGAACTGGGCGGCTTGCTTGCTTCTGGGGCTAGAAGCTATCAACAGCAGTAAGAATCCGGAAGACGATGATGCCGACCGAACCGAAAACTTTATAAAAGGGACGAAATATTGCGAACGTGCCTTCAAGCTCAATAATCGAAACGCTGCCGCCTCTAATGTATTGTTTGAGCTCTTTATGCAGCGTGGAGAAAAAAGGAGGGCTCTTAAACTTGCCGAACGGACAATCCAATTCGCGGAAACATTGACTCTGTATAGCTCCGGGCAGATTCATGCCGGGTACCTAGCACAGACGGAGGGATCAATGGGGGAGGCTATGCGGCACTTCAATGCAGCACTCAAAAGTAGCCCGAAGAACCCGCTTGCAGCGATTGGACTGGCTCAATCACAAGTGAAAGCTGGTGAGTGGTTTCTGCACATTGATTCGCGAAGAATGACCGTAATGTTCTTTATAGGTGAAGTCCCTGCTGCGATTCACACTTTAGATTCTCTCATGCAGCCTCCGAACCCTCAACGCCCAGTGGAAGCTATCGTTATGCTAGCGTCGCTGCGAGCGCGTCCACAGCCTGGACTTTCATCCGCCGACGCAGCAGCCGATCGTCAGAAAGCACGTGAACTCTTGGAAACAATTCTTCGCACATTAGACCTTTTCCAGCCAACAAAGCCCAACGGTACTGCTTCAAAATCGAAGTCAGAAACATATGCGCGTCGGAAAGCTGTGGCGCTATTCGGGGAGGATACTGATTTACTTTTTGAGGCGGCTCGGCTCTGGCAAGACGGTGACCGGACACGGATGCGCTTGATATTGGAAGAGGCAGCACGTATAGTACAGGATCGGGTCGAGGCTGGGCAGCCCGGGGAGCCACGGTTGCTCAACAACTTGGCTGTTCTTCGACACAATGACGGCGATTTCACGGCGGCGCGGTCACTTTATGAGAGGGCATTGACGGGTGCGAGTTTGGTCGAAGGTGCGGCCGGCGAAGGGATGGCAACGACGATTTTGTACAATCTGGGAAGGGTATATGAGGATCAAGGAGAGGCGTCGACTGCGAGGGAGGCATACGATAAGCTGCTCGGACGGCACCCGGAATATGCAGATGGTAATAATCTCACTTACTTAGTGTAACTTGTTTCTAATCGTTCGTTATAGCGAAAGTACGACAGGCGCAAATATTAATGTCACTAAGCCGGTTTGACGATGCGCACGAACTCCTCAAAGCTGCGACTACTTCCCAGAAATCGAATCTCGGTGTCCGCTCCGCCCTGGCCCACTTCCTCATTTCCCAAAAGCAACTTCGCCTCGCAAAGGATTTCACAACTCAAACGATCATGGAGGGTGGTAGCCATGACATCTACAGCATTTGCGCCATCGCGTGGGTTCTATTTAACCAAGCGCGTGAGAACCGCGACCCATCCCCGCAAGGTGCCATTGACCGTCGGAAGAACTTTGTGCGCGCTGCAGAGTTCTACGAACGTGCATTACAACACGACTCACGATGCGCCGTGGCAGCACAGGGGCTGGCAATTATCATTGCGGAAGATGTGTTGGGTCCGTTAGGGAAAGCGCCACCGCTTGGGTCACCAGAAGACCTGGCAAGGAAGAACCAAGGAGCGCGGGAAGCGTTAGATATCTTAGGGAAGGTACGGGAGAGTGTGAATGATGCGAGCGTCTATATCAATATGGGACACTGTCATTTCATGAGGGATGAACTAGACAGGGCGATTGAAAGCGTGAGTGAATTACATTCTTCTGGATTAGTCAGAAATGCTTACCTCTACCAGTACGAGACGGCGGCGAAGCGAAGCTCTAACGCCTCGGACGTGGACGTGATGACTCTTCAATGCCTCTGTCGAGCGTGGTATTCCAAGGCGATCAAAGACCAATCCTCTGTTGCACTCGAAAAGGCGCTTTCGTTTGCTCAGCGATCTCTACACCTCTACCCGAACGAAATTGTAAACGTCTATAATTTGGCCATGATTGAACAAAAAGCAGCAGAAATGTCGTTGGGTATGCCTATCGCGAAGCGAACGAGTGGGGGTTTGAGGCGAGCTGTCCAGCAAGGCTTGCACGCCCAAAAGTACGATGTCTTCCAAGCCATTTCATTTTATTTGTGTATACTAACCAAATGTTTTACAGACTCTTTGCTGTCCTCGCTTCCGACCAATCTTCATCCTTACCTTACAACCGTGAGATTGCTGGTCAACGTCGAAAATACGGAGAAAGCCTTCTCCGACGAGCTGATGAGCAAATCGAACAGCAAGAGCAACATGAGGCCGCTCAGACCGCACGCCTAAATGCAACGCGTGAGAAACGACAACGTGATCGGGATGAAGTTGAGAGGCAGAAACGCGAGCGTGAGGAGGAGCTGAAGAAGAAAGCGGAGCAGCTTGCGGAAGCGAGGAAGAAGGCGAGGGAGGACGCAAGGGCGTTGGCGGAGGCATTGAGGGCGGAAAGTGACGAAGAGGAGAAGAGGAAAGTGGCAAGAAAGACGACGAAGAGGCAGAGGGTCGAGATCGGTGGGAGTGGAGATGAGGGTGCGGGGACTGGGACAGCTACGCCGACTGGTGCAGGTGAGGGCAAGAAGAAGAGGAAGGGAAAGTTGAGGAGGGAGAGGGAGGGGGGTGAGTTGGACAATGGTGCGGGCAGTGAGGAAGAGGAGGCGTTATTCAGTGGAGAAGAGGGCGAAGATCGTCCGAAAAGGGTGTGTACTATTGAATGTTGTATTTCTTTTGGTCAAGGTTACTGATAGCTATTGCAGCGGTTGCTGAAGAAACGGGTTATACGAGACGAAGGCGAAGACGACCTGGCAGCTTCTGCACCCCGGAAAAAGCAATTGTAAGTGTTCCTCACAGGTCCTTAATCGATTTGTTACAAGTGATGCTAATGTTTTCTTTCTTTCTTTCAAAAAACAGCAAAAGCAAGGAAACGATATCTGACTCGGACGAGGACATGTCGTAGCAAACCACATTTCTCTCGCCTTTTTGTCACTTTGACTACTTTATTCGACTTTTTCAGCTTGCTTTGTCTTTATGTACCGTACCTGCTCATGACTCTCTTTGTTTCTATAAGGCGACCATGTACCGCTTTGTTAGATAGCGACTATTACAATGGATTTGTTATTATCGTCACTACTTTAGACCAATACAATACCCCCTTATACTGGCACTGGCATAGCAAGCGTAGGCAGTGGCCCTCACGACCTCACGACTGCAGTGCGGGACTAATAATACTGGCGACGACAATGATAATCAAAAATAGAGCTGATATGAGACATTGATGGACCAGGGGAGTGGCTGCCGTTGCGGTTGCCATTTGCCATTGCTCACGACGACGACGCGGGTTGCGCACTTGCTGCGCGTCGACTGCCCCTCACTCATTCAAGGACCTCTTCCTCCGTCCACCATCATCCCCTCCCCTCCTTCCCTCCTTCACCCACTTGCCTGTAACACCACCGAATTTTGAGGCTGGCCTCGAATATCGTCGACGATAACAACAACAATAACAACCACTGACACCATTCACTGAAGACGTTCTTTTAACTACCGCACTACAGTGCACCAATCGTTTGCTACCATCATCTCACTATCTTCTCGAAAAGAACGACTGGATTCGTACTTGTGCTACCGCTTCCCGTGACTTCTTGTTCGTTCATTTGCATCATATCTGCTCAGTTGTGAGTTGTTCTTTACTCGGTGAGGACTATCTCTAATGAAGTATGCTTTCATGCTGCAGGCACAGGATCCTGATCCCGCCTTAAGATTTTCAAATACCGACTTGACCCACACGTTGGACAATCAATATGAGCTTCCAGCAATTCAATGGATACGGTGGTCAGGCGACTCGAGACGACGGCAAGATTACCATCGTAAGTCCTTCTTTGTACACATCTCAGCTATTTGCCGAATGCTCACGAAACCACGTTTGGTCTATGTGCTCTTTAATAGTATCTCCTGGGAAAGCAACCTGTCCCAGACATGGTCCCCTTCGAACTGCGCGACCACATCGGACCCGACGATTGGCACGCCCGCATGACCGCCATCCGGGACCTCGCCTTCCGTTTCTACAAACCTATCTTTGAGCGTATCTGGCTCTTCGTCGCTTCCCTCGCCACCATCCTTCTCCCCTTCGCTTTGTACAGTGTCATCTTCAACGCGATGTTCGGTCATGTGGACCTTAGGACGGACCCGGACGCAGCGGATAAGATTTGGAGGGCGCGGATGATCTCGTTTGGCGTATTTGTGGGTGTGTTGGTGGTGTTTTGGGGCCCGATGATTGTTTGGAAAATGATCGTGCGTGGTCTTTTGTCTTACCAATTATGATTATTATAGTGCATGGAAGCTGATGGCCGTCTGCAGGGAAAGCGTCGTCTCAAGTCGATGTGCGCGCGCTGGTACGCGAGTGACAATGCCGCCAGGACCCAAGGCAGCTTTGTCCCTCTTTGGACTGCGACAGGTCCTTCGGTCTTCAAGTCGTCTTGCGCAAGTCTTTGACATCCCTTATGCCATTGAACCCTATTGATCGACTATTTATTAGATCGTCAACATTTCGATGCCTCCAAATGCCCGCCCAACTGTATTCCACCCCGACGCATATATGCCACCGGTATGTCTTACTCGGGCACCTCTACTCGTCTCACGCTGATATTTAATGCCTTCGATTCTTTTCTATGATCAGTACATCAATGCGCCGGCAGACAAAGGCATGCCCTACTACTATCCATATGGCGCCGGCGGTAACGGGCTCCCACGCATGAGTGTCGCGGGAACGCTTCCCGCGTACCAGCAAGAGCCTGGCAGGGAAAAGTACTTCGAGGACATCAAGGTTTGAGGAGTGGTGTGATATGACTTTGAGACTCGAGTCACCAGCCTCAGGTAAGGTCTGACGTGACCTATGCTTGAGCCTGGGAATGTCGCTTGATAGATAGGATATGTACATGATATTGACAGAAGCTGGAACTTCTTACCATAGAGACTAAGAGATGTCTTCTCCGCGTCTATAGGTGATTCAAAAAAGTATGAAATGAAATCCTTGATCTGTTGACTTGTTCGATCGAGTTTGGGCGACAGAACGTGAGACGCGGTCTCGTGACTTGAAGTGGCAGCTTTGCTTTCGTCGGCGACAAACGTCTTGAGCTTAAGCTTGTTTTGTTTCACCCATCTTGCTTTTCTTCCAGTCTTCGTCTTTCATTCGTTTTGTTTCTTTGGATCTTTCTTGGTTTACATTTTTTCTACTAGAACTAGGATCAAAACAGCAGCTCTGTCACGTACGAGAGCTGGGCCTTCGACATTAATTAAACCCCAGGTTCTACGACGTCCACCAAGGGAGAAGATGCCGCCTATCTCTCCGGATGGTTCAGCAGCATTCTTTACAGAAACATCCGCCAACAATGCAGCGTACACATCCTCGCCGATTCAAGTCATTCTAGGCATCTTTCTCCCCTTTCTCGCCGTTGCCTCCACTATTCCCCTCATCATGTTCCACCGACATCGCTCATACAAAGCCGCTCTGCGACCTCCTAGTCTCCATCAAGCAATGCGCACGCGGGTCCGTGCATCGCGTCTACCACATTCTAGCATCTATATCACGCGAGTCGATTATTATGTACCTGCTTCTGGGACTTTCACCTCTACCTCGGGTTCCGCTAGTGTGGAAGAGGGGACGGAAGCTTCGTACATCTCTGTAGCCCCTACGGCTTCCAACTCGAACGTAAGCCTGGATCTACGAAGTGGAAGGCATTTCATTCCTCGCGCAATTCCTTACCATCTACCAACGACATTGACATCAACAACGGAGCTTAGCCATCTTCTCTACCCACCTTCTTCATCATTGTCCGCTTCTGCACTGGATTTCCCGGACATACCAAACGACATCAGCTTGCGATCGAACCTTTCAGGCGTGCCGCCTGCGATATCTTCCAGTGTGGGGCTTGTGTTGCCTTCAATGGCTTCTGCCTCCTTGTCCGTTCCTAACTCTGATTTTGGAGGTAGGAGTGGGACGGTAAGTGGAACGAATTCAAATTTCGGTTCAACATACGTATACGCATCGGCCTCTGTTCCTTCACTCAACTCGGATCTATGCGAGTTCGCTGCGTATGTTGGGGCGATCGATTCAGATGTGCCACCGGTACCGAGGACATATCGATCGTCCACGTCGTTTTTGCAGTCGAAAATGAGTGAATCGAGCAAGGTCGTGAACCTATCTTCTGCGGGGAGTTCGTCTAATTCGACTTCAACGACTCGGACTAACGGAGAACCAGGGCTAGTCGAAGAAGTGGATGACATAGTTGATGGAGATCCGGAGGGCACATTCTTCATCGAACAAGACGTGACCGAGTTGGAGCTACCGTATGGCGATGTCGCCAGCTTGAAACCTGCACAAACAGTCAACTCGTCCTGCTTGGAAGGCTGTTCCGACGGTAGGTTGCCCCTTGTCGCTCTTGGATTCGACAATGTCTCTGGCCCGGAAGAAGAAAACCCGGAACTTAGTAGTCCTTCTTCTAAAGCGATACTAGGAGAATACATGTTAGCTTCGAATGGTACTATTGCTTCGTCGGTCGAAGGCAAGGATACCATTATTGAAATCAACACATCGCAACTTGACCCTTCGACAACTTCTTGGTCTCTGGTCCCGGACTCTAATTCAACGCTGGCCTCTGTCTTGTCTGTGCGGCTTTCTCAGTTCCCAGCTGTGCCGACCTTCTTCCCTCAAGCTCCTTTAGCTGATGAACGTGATGCATCTGATCGAGAGGATGTAATCAATCTGAATAGCCAGGGTTCCTCAGACTTGCAACATGGGCTTCAGCAGCAACCTCGTATAGACGAAAAATCGGCCTCACTCCCAACCAAGCATTCACACAGTTCGGACGTTACACGCTCACTCTCTCTCCCTACTTCTCTCAATCTACTCGAGGTCCGCTTGGAAGACATACTTTGCAATGATTCTTCCAATGGTCTGAAGAGTAACTGGTTCCGCCACCAAGCACAAGCACCTTTCGTTTATCATATTCGAGGCCTGCACATCGCTGACCCTGGAGAACTTTGGGATGAAGAGGATGAATTCATGTTCTCGTCTTCCGTGGTTTCTTCCCATTGCAAAGCTGGCGACTGGGTGCTTACTAAACCTGCAAAGTCGAAACTAGAGCAAGATCCGGCTACGAGAACGCGCTTTACTTGGACAGCAGGTATGCCACCTTCGACGAAAGGCCTGAACTTGCCCTTTAAACCCCGTGATGCGGATCATTTGAGCGGAACGAACAAGGAATCGCAAGACACGGGAGAGTTGTGGGACGAAGAAGATGAGAAGAGAGTGTCGTGTGTCGGGGAGGTGAAGGGTTTCAATATTGTCTCGTTCTCATCGCTTTCAATGGCACTCTCTGACGCCAGAGATGAATCCAAGCGGAACTCTGCCAACGGCACTCTTGTCAAAGAAATTGGCAATTCCGAATTGGTGACAGGCGGCGAACTTGAAGGCGGTCTTATCGAAGGGGACCTTGGTCAAGACTTCGAAAGCACCGGTGCTAATTATCGGCATAGTCATCGGAACTCTAGGCTGGCGAGACTGAGCTTGGGATTGAGCGTCAACTTCCGGCTAAGTCTAGGGCTGGAGCTAGACCTGGACTTGGACTTGGACTCGGAGAGTATGAAGCGTCTGAGCGCGAGTCTGGAGAGCTCGGAGACGCTAGCGACAAGCCTGCGGACGAGCTCGGTTGACGCTGTCATGGACTTACATGTGTCGAAGGCTGCGGAAATAGTTGAAAGAGCAGAATCAGAGGGCTCGGAACGCGCGGGCGTACAAGACAGATCGGTCAACGACATTGTCCGACAGTCACCGAGCATGTCGTCGAGAGTCGCGAGCCCCTTAATTGACAATGAAATTGTCAGCGTTATCCGATCTCCGACGATTAATTCAGACTTGTTTTCAGCACTTCGTGAAAATACTTCTTTCCAATCCAATCCATTGCACGTAAGTTTTCTTCAAGCGCTTATTGGTGCATTGAAGATGACAGTTGCATTGTTACAGTACCACGCTGCGCCAGAACCGACGTCAGTATGCTGGACATCGACATCGGTTGAATTCCCGGAATTCAAGGACTTCAAAAACAATGATTATGTTGATTCTCCACAAAAGCGATCGGAGCGGTGTTTTGCGAGTTCCGGAAACGACAGGCAAAGGGACGCCAATAATTCTGAGGTTTCCGATGTGGCATTGGCACCGCAGCGTCACCCTTCTACTGGCATAAATCCTGAAATCGATGAAAACGAATGTGCGTCTCATTCGATAGCTGCACAATCGACTTCTGTTGCCGATTTTGAGACATTGTTACTGAACGAGGTAAGTAATAAATTTAGCACATGAACAAAAAAGGGGTCGTTGCCTGATAGTGCATTCGATCCAATAGCTCTCGCGCTCCGAGCCTGCACCAGATTTCTGGTCATCTTTGGGATCGTTGCATTTTTCAGGCATAGAGGCAGACTCTCAATATCCTAGCCTGAGCCACGAAAGCGACGTCGGTACCGTGAGTAGTGTACCTAATGGCGCTCGGACCCGCGACCCCGATGCTGAACCCACGATCAAGAGAAGGTTTGCAAGCCTAGGCGAAAGAGAATTTAACGGAGATGAGAACGTGCGCGGTCAAGCGCGTAACGCCACCACGATCCAATGCAACCGAGATCTGTACCAACGCGCGGAAGCGGACGAGGCCAACGACAACCCGACGCTCGGAGGAGTCGGCGTTAACACAGGAACCAAATTCTTAGCTACATTCGCAACAGGAACGATGTGTTCAGAGAACGCGAATGCTCGCATCGAGACTCAAAGTCAGAGTCCAAGTCCAAGTGCGCGAAGTCGGTCGAGCGCACTCTCGATGGCCAGCGTCGTGAACGGTCGGATCTGGTACGTCGATCCTGTGCCCGAGTCCATTGACTTTGGCTCACTGCGAGTATCGGAGTCGGGATTCGGAGGCGCTGCGGCACCGAGCCCAGGATTAAGTTCAAGCGCGAGCGCAACTTTGAGCTCGCCGATTCTTCTTAGTCCGCCCGTCTTGGAGGATACGGCGGGGATCAACTTAGGTCGGATTTTGGACTCGGAGGCGGGTTTAGACTCGGACTCGGACATGGAAGTCGAAGAAGATCACACGTATTCGTCGAAGATAGTCTCCGTTTTCGATGTTCCATCTTCTTCGGAGTGGGACTCTGAATCAGACATGGAACAGCCAATAGTACGAGAGTGGGCCGCAAACGAAGACGGCGAGTACCGTGACCATTGTCTTGTTCTAGATCTAGAATCGGACTCGGAGTTGGGATCGCCGCGAGGAGCGTCGACTCAAACGAGCTCGAGCTCAAAGTTTTCTACATAAACCCGACCGCACACCACAAAACCGCACTACGATAGTTCCGGTTAAAAATGCGTAAAAACCAGAGCTACCACGCTCTACTAGTAGCTTTACACGAAGCAATTGATAGTAAAATTGATCGTACACCACTATTCGTAGGTGATGCAACGTGGTCTATTTTTTGTATAGCGCCACTGTCAGACTAAGCGTCTGCAACGCCTAAATTCTCCGTCATTCCATGTTTACTTGACTTTTTGAGAATTCTTTGTACTATTTCGTATCCTAGTTTGCGGATCTTTTGCATTCGATTGGCTGCAGGATTGCTAGCAGCGGCCCCTTTCATTTCGATGTTCTCGATGCGCTTCGGTGTTCTTTCTTTGCCTTCTATAACGATATCAACGTGTAAGAATCGGCTTTTTCGTTTCGTTCTTCATGAGTTTGTGCACATGCACCATACGGTGTTTATTCTGACATTCAAGCTACACATCTATGCATAAGGGATCAAGTTAAAGAGAAGAAGGCGCATGATTACAAGGAAGTGTTTGATGACCGTAAGAGCTACATAACCATTTGTGCATTGCACCCTTATCCTACATGAATCGTCTGCTACTATCACACCAAACGTTTCTGGAGTTTTGTGCGATTTTTTCGTTCCTTCTCAGCTACAGATGGCTTGCTCGCACATTGTAAACTGGCTTTCATGCGGCCGAAGACTTCGCAAAAAAAAACCACCAGAAAGGGTAACTATGGCGGCAGAGCACAGCCTGTGCAAAATCCAGTAGAGAACACAATTATGTCCTTCTGGCCAGATCTTCCATATACATATGTCTTATCGCAATGAAAGCATTTAATACATGAGCTAGATTGGCAAACATTGACGTGAACGTATTCCCGCCCATCCATTCGTACGTCGTCATTGTCGGGAAGTCCCGAAAAGTGTTTATCCTGAAGACGGCCAGCTCGCAAGAGCCGCAGCAGGCATACTCGTTCGTTATCGTAAAGCAAGGTTTGGTGTCGCGTCGGTGTGGGATAACTTGAAGGAAAGGGGGTATATTCCCGTCCATGGAAAGAGCCGAGTTAACGCTCATGTCTGAGCGTGGGTAGCGGACGAAGGGAAACAGGTTGACGGTAGACATCGAGCGAATGGCGGCAAAGCCCTTGAGCTTCGCTTGTGAGCTGCTCCATTAAGGCACGGCTGAAGCTTTCGTTTATGAGTGGATCGGGTAGACGTGCTTTTCATCTGCACTATATTTCAGAGGGAGCATCTTGAGAATTTCTCACGGAAGGCGAACACAGGCAGCTCTCCTACTGTAGTCGATTGGGCTGCGCTGGGAGAAGCGCGGGTATAGTTTCCTTTTATGCATGGCGGCAGCGACTTGGACCACAACCGGGCTAGGGCGGAGCGGGCTTGTTGAGAAGATGATGAAGCGTGTGTTGACGATCGAATGCGGATTATTGTCCGAGTCGGATTGTACGCGACCCAGTCCAGTCGTCGGGTTAGAGCAGCTACTAATGCGCATGTCTCTGCAAGCCAGAGCTCCAAAGAAAGGTCTCGACATGCTCGACTTTGAATAAAGTACGACTCTTGCTGTAGTTATATGCCCGTGCCTGGTCTTCGCATTCGTGAATATTCTAATTTAAAGGAAGTATTCCGGCAACTGTCGATGAGGCAGTGATATGCAATTAGCCTTCGTTACACAGAAAAAAAAACAGAATTGGCGTGCCTTGTTGCCTCCGTTTTGTAGGGCCTGTTGCTGGTTAGGGCCATCTCTTTCATTCTCTGGCGCGGCATCAAATACATTGAAATGCATAACACCCCCTGGTCCTACTTCAAGAATACTAGCCGAGTTTCCGCAACGATAGCAATAGTTTGGTGCGGACCACACAGTAGACAATCTTTTATCGAACAAAACGGAAAACCCTTCCATACAGAGCTGATGAGCGCGAAGAATGTGGGACATGTCATTGATGTCAAGAAACTTGCGGACGACTCCGGAACCAAAAGTATAGCCAGCACCACTGAGCCATTGAAAGAGGTTGATTCATTAATCATTGGGGAGCAACTTAGGACAATATAGAGTCCGGTAACTCACCGTGGTGAAATAGCGAAATCCTCCTTGTCGGGATCCGGATCTGACCATACCAAGTCGGCCATTGGGCCTTCGTGAGGAATCTCTGATATATTGTTGTCATCAATCGCCTATCGTTCTTCCAGCATAGGACGTAGACAGACCTCGAAATCTATCGACAACTTTGATCTGATCAATGGAATGAATAGACGGCGATAGTCCTGTAAATTATCAAGACCGTCAGCAAGGAAAGGCACGCCCGTCAGATAACGATTAATCGCACCTCCATGTACGCAGAAAATCTGGTCATCAATGACGACCGATAACGTCAAGAAGTCAAACATATCCGTGAAATACGTCCATACATGAGGTGAGCCATATTTCCGGACACATTCGGTGTAAAACCCGTAAGTCTGTTACGCATACTTGTTGTCTGATTGGATGTCAATATCTCAAAGAAAGTGAGACGTACCTGCGTGACAGCTCTTGATTCATGATTACCTCTAATGAGTTGTACCCGGTCTGGATAACGCAACTTCAGGCATGTAAGGAGCGAGATTGTCTCGACACTGAAGAGTCCACGGTCAACGTAGTCGCCTGACACCACGGCATCCGCCAGTAAGCCTTCATTCATCATGTTAAAGAGTTGCAGATAGTGGCAGACCCAAGAAAAGATAATTTGTATTGGGGGCATATCCCCCTATCTTGAATATTTCGACGAGGTCGTAGAACTGCCTGAACAGCCAAACTTGTCAGCGCCTTGAACAGACCCTGGACGATAACTTCCCAAAGTTATAAGTGGCTGCTTACCCATGAATGTCGCCGACGACTGTAATGGGAGAGGTGACATGAACGACGTTTGACTCGCGCATCAAGACCTCTTTCGTTTTTTCACAGATTTCTCGGAGCAAAGCTTCATGAAGTAGCTGTTTTTGGAGTAGCTGTTCGATGCATTCGTCGAGATTGAACGGCGCCATCCGCCTCTTGGTCACCGTGTCGTTCGAGTCGTTGCTGTCGTTAAGACCGTGTTTGTCGTTGTCGTTGTCGTTGAGTGCCAATGAGCTCGACATTCTTCTTGGAGTGGCTCGGACGTGACTCGCGAAACGGTGATCGACACTGCCTACCGTTTTGGGGTGCATTACGTTATATTAAAAAATCCCCGATGAACGTCCTCGCTTTAACGGACTCGGACATCCTGACATCTTACAGCATCTCAGTTAATCCATAACGATTCGCCGAGATTAGTCGTAGATCCATTCTCATATCCACAATGCACTGAATGACGCGTGCCATTTGTCTCTACAAGGCATTGACACAACAGTTGGGCCATATGCCTTTGGCCGAACTTCTGGATGATGATGGGTGCTAAGCTTGATTGGAGTACCTATAGATATCAGGCAGGCGGACAAGGTGTCAGTAACGAGCTCTTCGCGGAGTACGTTCACGATGAATTTGTCTAATAAATACTAATGACGGCATACTAATCGTTTCGGTATTTTCGGGTAACATGTGTACAGGACAGCATCGTGCAACCCAACCTCAGTGGCCGGTCTCGTCGTTTCGTATCATGATTCACGCCAAATAAAGCATGGAAGTACGCACGATATGTCAATATCCCAGCTACGATTATTGATATCAGATGCAGTTCAGATCGAATTCTAATACTTCTCCAGATTCGTCTCCTGAAAGATCGATCTTACAGGGCACAGACAAACACGACTACAATACTAGATAGTATTGAGCCACATTCTCGATTTGCGGAAGAAAGGGAAGGAGGATCGCAAGTACTTACTGCCACAAGACGGATCAGTCACAGCGACACGATATGTACCTCCGATCAACTTACTCTGAAGTCTGTTGCTAAGTCCCTTTTTTCGACAAAGAGTCCAATGGAAACTCGTTCAAAAAGGGTAGAGGACATGTGATACCTGTGACCGAAGATCATTCCGGTGCTCCTTGCCAGACCAAAACGACATCGGCGGTTGGAGAGCTAAAAACGGATGGAATGAATCAAGGTTCTGTTTCCGTCCATAGTCTATTCGAGACTAATTTAGACTGCCACGCGAGGCTTTCGGACATGACGATAGCCACGCGCAGCGAAGCACATTGCATCATTGTTAGTCTAATGGATTAACAAGAAAGAGACATGCTCGATCCATTAATGAACTGAGTTGTGTCGCTATCGAAGCGAGCAGGACGATCAAGCTTAGCGCCGAAGAGAATCGTGGCAAAGGAAAAGAACAAGGTGTGCTATATCTGGCGACAGAATCTTTGGTGAATTTTGACGCGAGTGTATCTGAACGTTTCAGATGCTTTATTGCTGTCTCCAAGCGCTTTGAGGACGATACTTAGAAAAGGCAAATGAGGCCATCATTGGATATAAACAGAAAGAAATCGAACGACGGGAACTCCTATGTTCAAATTGACTTTATCAGAGAAAAGCTACGTCGACATGAAAGCACATAGTACGGAGGATCTATAAGACGTTTTCCGGAGGCTACACGACAAGGGAAATTATTAATTGTGCCAAGAAGACAAATAGAGAACTGGTAGTGGTCATGCTGGCCTTGAGTACTCAAAAGAAGTGAAGAAATTTCAAGTGTGGGCGGAGACTTTGGGCCCGGTGGCATTGCCGTGAGTATATATTTTCGTATTCGGAGTAGCGACGCGTCGGAGTCGTTCGCTCAGCGTCTTCCATCGACCTGCTCTCACTCCCGACCATCATCTGGTACTCTAGACTCAACCAATACTTGAAAAATGCGGTGCTTATTTTCAACACTCAGTGACACAGCCCATTTAACTATTCAGCCAGTAACAGACTGTTCAGTTGGAACTTCGAGGCACACTACAACTGAATGCCTCCGCCTCCGCTATTCAATGATTGACGCCTTTGAAACCAAACGCCGACGCTTGTCATCGGTGCACGCGATAAAGACGTACGTACAGACTTATCCGACAGTGATTCATCGCGCTCACGTTAGGGCTTTAATCTGTTTCGCAATGTATACCTATTCCTTGCATCTCGACGCCAAACTCTTTGATTCATTGACACACACGGTGCCAGCGTCTTGCTTATCAATCAGGGAATACACAATCTCATGTACTTTTCCCTTGTACGGGACTATAACGAAATTTCTCGACAGGCTCGGGACAGATGGCTATAAAAGCAGGTTCTCGGACTCGCTTGAAATCAGCATTCCACCCCGCATCCAGCTCTATTTTCATCCTTAGCCTTCGTTCTACCTGTTTCTTTCAACATGAGCAACCCATCGAACAACTCTTACACTGGACAGCAGGACCCGTACTACTCGGGAGGATACCCTGACAGCTCTGCGTACAATACGAGCGGCTCCTATACCACGCCCCAAACGACTATGCCACAAGGAAACAGCACCTATTATCAGCAACAAGGCTACGCTCAGCAAATCCAGGTCCCGTCTGCCCGTTCGTTGACATTGCTTTGTTCTTGTCGATACCGTCTAAATTCCATTTGTTTTATTTCAGATGGCGGCGTGTCTGCCCAAAGCTACAACTATCAGGCGTATGGTACCGAGGGTGGCCAAGCACATTACCACCAAAACTCCCCGACCGCACACCATGCGTCCTCAGGATACAGCACTGTACCCCATCAGGGCCATGCTGCATACGTAGGAGGGGGTGCCCACGCCCCGCCGTCCGCTCATAGTTACGCGCAGTATCCCCAGCAAGTATCCGGTTTCACTCAGCCGTCGAGCTACTCTCAACACAGAAGCAATTCGTCTGCAACGACAACACCTTCATCCCCAACGGCCTCGAACTCTGCATCCGGAGAAAGGTTCGAGTGTCCGATTTGCCACAAGTCATTCACACGGAACTTCGACCGCAAGAGGCACATGGAGATTCATGTACCGGGGAGCTCTGGGAGCAACCGCTGCTCGTGGTGCAAGAAGGAATACAGCCGAGCTGACTCGCTCAAAAGACACCTGGATAATGGATGCGAGAAGTGTACACGCTCGTGAACCATAAGCGGGTCTCTTCGGTAAATCTGGTAGATTTCTCCGCCGTACATCTCCCTTTGTCTTGTTCCACGTCCCGCCTGGTGCGAAGGACGATCCTACTTCTCTTCCCTTTGTTTTCTCGCTAAAGTGTAATTCATTTTGCCCCCCTTGCCTCTCCTCGCCGTTAATGTGTCCGCGATCCCATCAGTACCACGTATCGTAAGGTTGAGTAATTTCTCCAATCCTGTATCATATTCTGCGTGCACACGCCCTGAACTGTACCAATGTACCTCTTTCTTGTTTCCGTTGATGCGTTACAGAAATGCGAGCAAATGATTGGAGCACGTTTCTTCATAATCTCACAAAGGCAAGTCTTCTACTTATTGCGAAGTCTGTGAGCCACCTTCGGACCCGTCCCGCATCCCGATGTTCAACCTTTCTGTAGTCAATATTCTCAAAAATCGGTGCCTTTCGTCTGGCATCGCACCTTGGCAGATTCTATTTTGATTCCGTGTCTAAAACCATGGGCAACTTGCGTTTTCCCAGGACGCCCAGGCCTTATTTACACAGTCGTCAATACAACTGAACGCCGAGGAGCCAAAGTCTTCTGAACGAGCCCAGATCGGTAGCAAGACGTAGGCAATACAGAATTCGCGCTTGACGATATCGATCCTTTGAGTGTTGCTTCTGTCGGTTAGTGTAACTTCAGAGTTGAAGTCTCAGTCTGCTCGGAAGTTCTTCTTAGTCTATGCACGATCGACTTTTCCACGGAGGGGCCCGGCGGGTTACACCTTTTAGAATACTTTCTATTAACGGATAAGTTCCGTGGCGCGGGCTTGCGAGGAGAAAGGTCCAAGATCGCGTTGCCGACAACGTAGTGTGATATAAATCCATTACCCTACATCGCTCGTTAGGTCAGTCTCTCTCTACGTATTTTGATCTAAGATCCGGAAATCTTACAGAAGAAGGGGCCTTTGCGCATCTTGAAACAAGCTTGCCGGGCTCACGGCGCATAAATACTTCGTTGTCATTAGCATCACAGCGCTGGATGAGTTGATTGGGACCTGACTGCCGCGAGACTTCGATAGGAGCGTAGCGGTATGATTGGACATATGCTCACACTGCGCCTCATTTCGGTATCTCGAGCGCACGGGATTCGAATCTCTTACAGGAACTGCAGGGTCGTGTTTAAACGATGCATAGAGTGTGTTTTGCTGTGCTATGTTCTGTATGAGACTGTGGGGCCGTCTGGTAGTCTCGGCCGGCCGCGGCTCACCGGGATATGCGGTTTTCCGGGATTGGCTTGTGCTCCGATAGGATCTCTATTCAATGAGGCGATGCAAAGTGAATCCAAAAAACCTAAGCGGTTTTGTCTCGACTTCTCGCGAAGCGTTGCTTGCAGCTCTGTTTGATTTTCATGGTTCGATGGAGGTCGCGACCTCCTCAGGACGTAGATCTGGGCCTCCAGTCCCCTCTATCATACTCTGGAAGTGGAAGGTTGAAAGCCTCCTGAAATTTTTGATGACCAAAAACATGCCACATTAATTTACGGCAACACGAAAGGCTAGCCATTGAATATACATATTGTTAAGATGTTTTCGACGATCCATCTCGCGATGGCTTTGCGACCTGCGCGGTAAAGTATCCAATCATCAGCTTATACATCCCGTCACGAAAGAAGAAAACTTACCAAGTGAAATAGTCAAAGATGCGCTTCCTCGCTCATGAGTCGGTGGTAACGGAAAGGGCCTCCGAGATTTTCGCTCAGCTATCCGAGACCGAAAGTCCGTGGGCTGTCTCTCCATGACGAGCCCGGCGCGGGCAATATTTGCTAGGAAGTCACAGAACGAGAGCTAGGGACTATGGTTACATACAAACGTTCGCCGGTAGTTATTTGTGGTCGCATGTGATTTACAATTCACTGGCCCTCGGGCTTTCAAAAGAACTCGTTGACCAATGATACAGGGAATCCGGTGGCATCCCTCTGCACTGAGTCGCAATCGTAGAGAGGATCCGGTTCGACCCTTTGATGTTGCTTGTACCTGTTTATCAGCCACCGCAGATCGGCACATATATTCCCCAATTAGGGCGGACCCGTTTCGTTGTTTCCAAGGGTCACGCTCCTTCACTTCTTACCATAATCAACGGCGCTCTGAGAGTAAGAGCATCTATGAATGGGGAATTGAATCTGGTCGCTTATGATCTCTAGACCGTTCATACACCACAGGAGAAAGATGCTAGGCAAAGATACTGATATGGCCGCTGACCCTCCGAGTATGGCCATCGAAGCAATGGTATATCACTTGACCTATGAGGTATCTTTCTTTGCTGATTGCACCCGTCATAAATTCAGGATATGAGCTTCTATGACATTTTATCAGTGCGAAACATAACGAAGATGATATTCGATATGTTTCTACCGCATGGTTACCCTCATTCCGTGAGACCTGGTAAGTCATGGTCAAGCCGCTTTCCCCGGATCCTTCCCATAACTGTCGATTGTAGATTATGCACGGTGCGCCGTTAGCGCAGGATCTCAATCTCGATGTCTGAAAGGTTTGAAGTTATCAGCTCTTTGACTCCCTCCAAGCATTCTGTAGTTCTATAGCCGGACTGTTCGCCTCGCGCGCTGTCCTAGAAGGTTAGTTCAGCGCTGTCTTTCCACGGAACTCCCCTTTGATTGTTTTGCTCCCGCACCTTCGCCATAGGCTTCGGCGTCGGAAACGAAAATGCATCTCCGACTAATGCCGTCCTCTTGACTGTCACACAGGATGCCGTCGGCCGGCTAGCCAGTGCGTATTTGCCGTGCGATGGTGGTTCAAGGTACTTCTGCTCATTACATCTGCATGTAGCCATACTCTTTGCATGGAAATTCAGCACGGCCATCTCGTCAGAAGCAAAGATGTTCCGATTCGCTGCGGACGTTTTTAACGATTCTGCGATCGTCCTCGACTGCCTGTCGCCCGCCCTGCCGCAGACTGCCCGGATCATGGGGCTTTGCCTCGCTGGTGGCCTTCGTGCGATATGCGGCGTATGCGCAGGTGCATCTAAAGCTTGTCTCAGTGTTCATTTTACAAAGTCGGGGAACGTCGCCGAGCTGAACGCCAAAGACTCGAGTCAAGAAACTGTTGTCGGGCTTTTCGGTATGCTTGTAGGTAACACCGTGTCGGAATGCAACGCTTTCATGTGGTTTTGCACTTACGTCGAGTATTCTAGTGTGGTTCATTTCTGATGTCACACGTGGCGACGAGGACTGCGACTTGGATAACACTCGCATTCCTCCTGCTGGCTCACCTCGGGGCCAACTTTCTCGCAGTGCGGGCCGTGACGTTTACTACCTTGAACAGACAACGTCTCGTTCTACTCCTGTTCTCATACGGTGATGGCGACCCTACTCTACGGCACATGCAAACACCGGAACAAGTCTCAAAGAGAGAGCAGATCTTCCGCAACCCCAACATGCTTTCCGACAGGAAAAGGTTATTTCGAGCCAGATGTACCATCTGCACGTCAGCTGTTGAAGTCCAGCAGGCTGTTGCAGAAATGAAGGTACACAGTCAAGGTACCGGCTTTTCATGGAGTTGGTTGCAAGATGTATTCAGAGGCGAGATGTACCTCATCTTACCTCGTAGTGCAGACAGCCGTAAACTTGCGATCGTCCTCAAGCAAGGTGCCAAATCCGAAGATCGCATGAAAGCTTGGGCGTGCGCGTATTCGTATGCCTTGCTTTCGCAAGTACGGCATCACGACCGAGGTGGCATCCATGCTTCCATCCCCAACGCCACAAAACATAGCCCCGACTCCGACTCCGAGCCGAGACATAATCTCGAGAAGTTGAAGTCCGAAGGCTCCAACGGCGAGCATGCAGTGAATCTGCTCCGCCGCGCACGGGAAGAGGCATCTGATAGCTGGGAGTGGTTGAAAGTCAATGCAGAAAGATGGGGTTGGGACCTTTCGACGGACGCAATTTGCATCGGGCCTGAGTATGGCGCACCGGACTTTGCTTCAATTCTTTTCCCTTCGACGTTGCGCACACGAGCTATCGGCGTGGAAGACGGGGACGAGAAGAAGATAGAATGATGGTGATACTTACCAGGAAAATGATCGTGCACGACCTTCGGATGACTTGGATTCAGGGGTTCGAGGGACGTATGTTTGGATGGTTTGTTTTCTTCAATCTGTGATGCACTTCCCAGTGAATGCACCCTAAAAGGTTTGAGAACTTTCAAAACCCGCCGATTTAACTTATCAGATAGTTTTGCAAGCCGGAGGCATCATGAAACCCGATATTATTCCGGTGTAGCCTGTTCTGTTGTTCATTGAGACTGTCATTCAATCTCGCTGATGCTGTGCTTTGAGGGTGCGATACATCGTCCAAGCATCCAAATAACAATAACTCACGTTGATAAATTATACATGATAGTCTGCAAATGTATCACTCATCGTCGTGAATGACTATTTTCGTCGACTCCGTAGCAGTTTGTGTTTGTTCCGCTTGCAATTGTCCCGTCCCATCGGCCAGCGAAGGCGGTACATCAGCCAATGCTGGGCCGACCTCTTCGCCTTCACTTTCTTCCTCGTCCTCCTCTCCTGGTCTCTTGAACACCATCTCGGCGCCATTCACTAGTCTTCGCTTCTTCAACGGAGCGTCAGACGTCGACTTTATTGCGGTGGCGGAAGATTGAGGCGCTCCAGCGTCGTTGCTGGCGTTACCCGATCCGCCCTTCCCCTTCGTTCGTTCCTTCTTCTTCTGTCTCTTCGCCCTGTTTTTCGCAGTCTTCGCATCCGCTTCTTCTCGCCACTGCCTTTGTTTTTCATTGAACTCTTTCGTAATTCGTTCCTGGAAGGGGCACATCAATATGTCAATAATTCGCCGCCCAGAACTTGACGCGTGAAACCCACCTTCTCAGTCGTTTCCTCCATCAACTTCAACCTCTCGTACTCCCTCCGTCTCGCAGCTTTGTACACGTGGAACTCCCCACTCCCAGCTCCAGCGCTGCTCCCCTGAACGTTCTTCATCATCTCTCGGGGCGGTCGGATCGTTTTTTCTTTCGGTGCGGCAGGAATGTGTACGGGTTTCGAAGGGTCTTTTAAGAGACGTTCCAGTTGGAGACGTTGTGCTTCTGTTGCGGTAGGCGCATGTCTGTTAGCAGGGCCCGAGCTCGGCCCTGGTGATGGTGAGGCGGAGGCAGATAGAGGGCGGGGAGTGGAGGACATGGTTGTTCGAAGTAAACCAAGGATAAGATTTACGCGCGTCGAGCGTGACACGTCCAATGAACTGAGCCTGAAGCCTGAATTACAATGACCAAGTTCGAATAATTTGATGAGTTTGAATGTCATTAAGAAATTACTTGAAATATCCAGAATATTGTCATTATGATGAAAAAGAAGGATTTTGTCTACAGAAAATGTAGGAAAAATAAGTAAGCTACAGCCACACACCACTCCTCATGCGCTTATCCCGTCTCCGACGTTGAAAATGCTCAAAAGGGCGAAGCAACCGTAAAGCAGTCCGACAGGATACGCAACAAGCAATCGCTGTTGGGACATGCGAAGGACCACGACGAAGATCCCGGATGCTGCATACGTGCACCATAAAATTGACATGAAGGACAGTACGTAACCAATGAAACCGCTTTCAAAAGTATTAGCTCGGATTATGAGGTATGAATGAAAAAATATGGGTTCTCACTCGAGAGTTGTTATAACGCTGATAGCGCCGACGCCTACCATTGGTAGTAGACAATACCCCAAGACGGAGGCTACCCTGTACGCATCGATACCGGTTTCGGACATAAGGTTAAGGAGGGTGTAAATCGAGGCTGAACCCAGTAGCGCAACACCGTAGATGTATCCGAATTGAGGTTTACCCGACTAGAATCGAAAATTATAATCGCCTTCTTTGCAGAAAAAAGGTCCCTGACTTACGAATAATAGGCAAGTAGCGAAGCAGAAACAGAATATTAAGGGCCCGTATAAATCAGCATCATCCATGATGTGCTCGTCAATGCGACCGAGAGGGTTTAAGACCGTCCAGGTTTTGGCCCAGATGTGCGAGAAGTTTATACCCAGCTCTGAAGGAAGGTTGTCATGCATTGCTTCTCGGAGACAGAGACGGGGCAAAGACATGCTCACCTTCCAGTAACGGCGACTCTCCCTCCAAACCGCCCGTGCCAAAAGCCGTCCACCATGGACCTTGCACTTGAATGTTTCCTCCGAAGCTAGCTGAGGCAGCACCACCCATCGATCCCTGCACACCACTCATGTTTCCCTCTAGACTCGACCGAGACCCTGGGTAGTATCCATTTTCGGATGGACCTGGTGAGGGCTCCGCGTAGAATTGGAGAGGTTGCGAGGGCTGGCTATAATATGGTGACTGTGATTGCTGCATGTACGGATTTTGCGACTCCTGCCACATCTTTCTAGGCAATGCACTGGTCCTCTCTTCTACAACGGCGTTCCAATGTGCAATTACACGGGCTAAATGGTGAGAGTTAAACGCGGTTAACTTTCGAATCGTTGGCGACGTGGAGGTACTGGGGGCTAAATCGGGAAGTGATCGACGCTTTGCGAAAGAAGAAACAGGCCGATCATTTTTGGTCGAGTGCAAGCGACTCCCCGTCCGGACCACCATGGTGAGTTAGAATATACAGATATCCGAGAGTTGCGTACTGAAAAAAAACCTCTGTTGTATAGCCTCAGGTATGTATATAAATTTAATTGCAGGTTCTCAGCCTTACTCTGCCGTCAGAACGAGTATATCGAGGAGCATATCAAGCGGCATGGACGGCGGTTAGATTACTACGAGAAGAAGTGAGTAACGTTATCCATATCAAAGATATATTATTCAACATGAAATATAGACGCAAACGAGAAGCTCGAGCTGTGCACAAATCGTCTGCTACCGCGCAGAAGGCCTTCGGACTCAAGGCCAAACTCCTGCACGCCAAACGCCATGCTGAGAAGGTTCAGCTTAAGAAGACACTCAAGGCCCACGATGAACGCAACGTCAAGCAAAAAGACTCGAGCGTTAATCAAGAAGGTGCTCTACCTACGTTCCTGCTTGATCGTGAGGGTCAGAAGGACGCCAAGGCCATGTCTTCAGCCATCAAGCAGAAGCGGAAGGAGAAGGCAGCGAAATATGCGGTTCCGTTGCCGAAGGTCAGAGGTGTTGCGGAAGATGAAGTATTCAAAGTGATGAGGACGGGGAAGAACAAAACGAAAGCATGGAAACGGATGGTGACGAAGGCAACGTTTGTCGGGGAAGGGTTTACTCGGAAACCACCTAAGCTGGAACGATTCGTTCGTCCAATGGCGTTGCGCTTCAAAAAAGCCAACGTAACGCATCGTACGTGCTAAAAAACCTCATATCAATGAAATTTCATGACGCGTGTATTGTGCAGCTGACTTGAAAGCGACCTTTCAACTGCAAATTCTCGGAGTGAAGAAGAACCCGCAGTCACCTATGTATACCCAACTGGGTGTCATGACCAAGGGTACGGTCATCGAAGTGAATGTCTCAGAGCTGGGTATGGTTACCACGGGTGGCAAGGTTGTTTTTGGAAAGTATGCTCAGATCACGAACAATCCGGAAAACGATGGGTGTATCAATGCTGTCCTACGTGAGTCATCGATCACAGTCCCATTGGTGAAACGTCTTACTAATCCTACGATTTCAACAGTGGTATAATTCCTCTCTGTTGCCATTCATCTGATTGTCTTAATGTACTTCTACTTGATTGTTGTTTTGTGTGTCGGTATTGCTCATCATCACGCTGTACCCTCTTTTTTTACTTCTGGACAAGAGTAGAGTATGGCTTAGTCATCAATTTCTGAGCAAGGATCAGCGCGTGCCAATCGCGTCTCGACATCACTTCTTTCCTTCAAATTACCATGTCAGACGCCCAACCTGCTCCTGCCGTACCGTTCTTCAAGAAAGGAAAGTCGAGACCGACAAACCAGCGGAAGCGCGATGCTTCACCACCTGCACCGTCAAGTAGCACGTCACTCGCGTCTCCCAAACCAAGCATACCATCTCAATCCGAAGTCATCCTCCCATCCAAGAAAGGCGGCGGAAACCTGCTATCCGCAGGAACTAAAAGACCAAAAACGCAACATGATGATGAAATGCACTCAGATGCAGAGAATACTCGAGATGGTCCAGACGTGAAATGGACGGCAGCAGGCTCCCACCAGGCTGCAGCACAGGACATCATTGCAGGCGACGAAGCTGAGGCTCTGACGGAACGACGAAACAAGCGGACGCGGCTTGACACCGACATAGTCGAGGATGCGCCCGATGACGGAATGTACAGAGGCCAAAATGCGTACAAGGCGCATATTAAGAAGAGCGTGGAGGTACCAAAGGCGATGAGGCAGGGCCCACAGAGGAACACGTCGAGTACAATACGACAGGTGACAATTGTGGATTATCAACCAGATGTCTGTAAGGACTATAAAGGTGCGCATCTCTACATACTTCGCTGTGCGACAGCCGTTGCTGATACTCTTTTCGTGCGCAGAGACGGGTTACTGTGGTTTTGGTGATACCTGCAAATTTTTGCATGATCGAGGAACTTGTGCGTCTCTTGTTTTCTAGTGTACCTGTTACTTACTCGCGGGTACGTATTCTCAAGTATAGATCTTGCTGGCTGGCAACTGGACAAGCTTGCAGCGGACCCCAAACGGTCCGCAGACGACTCCGACTCGGATTCCGATGATTCTGACGCAGACATACCCTTCGCATGCCTCATTTGTCGCAAACCCTATACGGACCCCGTCGTAACGCGCTGTGGACACTACTTCTGCTCTGCGTGCGCGATCAAGCGGTATGCAAAGACGCCGAAGTGTCTCGCATGCAGCACACCGACGGGTGGGATATTCAATCGAGCAGATAAGGTGATAGAGAAGATGAGGAAGAAGCAAGAGGAGAAGGAAGGGAGTGATGACGAAGGCGAGAAGAATGGCGAGGTTCAGCTGGAAGGACTGGAGCGGAAAAGTGATGATGACGACGAGGAAGACGGCGATGAAGATTGACTAGATTAATTGGTATTCCCTCCCTTCTGCGTTCATACCTCTACTGATATACACATGCGTGCTTTTTTGTTGTACTGCACCATCTCAATAGCAATCCTCATCCATTGACCACTGGTAGTCTCGTTCATTATTCCCGAAGGTTTCTGGACAGACTTCAGCTATCTCACAAAATTTTAAAGATGCATATTTTCGAGCTCGTCTACCGGCCACTTTGTTAACTCCCGTAAGTACGAACATTGCGAAGGGTATCTTACTTTGAAAAGATTCCCATCCAGCGTTTTCGAGCATCTGTCAGGGGTACAGGCTTCGAACATTGGTGAGTATCTCTCCCTTCGCCGCGCGAAAGCGTAAACGATTTCTCGACGTTCTTCTATCTTCTAGTCCACATCGTCCCGCATCTGCCTTGCGATGCTCGGTTCTTTCTTTCCTACGTCTCCGAACATTTCGCCTTCACTCAAGCGAAAGAGAAGCTGATGGTGAGAATATCGATCTCGCGGGCTTATAGAGGGGTGCTCGTCAAGATCGATATCAAAACCACCGAAGGTCTTCTCGACTATTTTCGGGCGTTCGAACTGCAGATCGTACTTTGACATGAGCGCCGATTCCTACGCATGGGCCCTCCGAGACTTGCGCTAGCCAACCGCGAAACAATGTCTACGAGAACGAGAACGGGACATCGGAGTTCTTCATTGGCTTATTTGTAAAAGGTCCGTCGTGCCTTTATGTATATGGCTATTTCTTTCCATGAGTTTGCGTTGGGTACGCATAGAAAAGTTAGCAAGGACAAGAAGTAATTTGACGTATGGAAGCTATTCTCCATGAGTGTGGCGTGACGGAAGTCTGTTGCCGGAGCTGCACCATTGTTTTCACTATTGGAAAAACATTTATCTCAGCAAGTCCCCCAAATAGTTTAACATGTCGCATTGCATTGCAATATTTCCCTTGGTACAACACGCCGCCAAGCTGGACACCTATGAGACGGAGAAACGCTCGAATTTTACCGATTATCTATGGTGAGCTTGCACCTCCCCGTCTTTGCATTCAGGTGTATCCAATCATTCGCAGAACGTCTCCGTCAAAAAATCCCGCCAATTACAGATTCGTTGGAGCGCGGCTCGTGTTTGCTTGGGAAAGTCACAATGCCCAACACATGCCTTACACCCTTATTGAAAATATACCCGTCCCAGCAACGCGCCGGTACGTTCTCTAAGCTCCGTTCGCTGCTATCAGTCTTTCAAAGAAGCCCTGCTAAGGCATGAAGAGGAAGGTAACGCACCCAGCTCGAGATCGAGACGGATGTGTTCGATCTGACTAGGCACATACCTATCTCCACCGACGCCTACAAGTGCTAGGACGTCGAGTTCTGCACATAGCGCATGTCGCTTATATCTCTAAAGGTTGAGCGGCATGCTTAGGTTTAGCGCATGCGATCCAAACGGGTTCATGTCCATCATTGTCTTGGTTTCGTACCTGCACTTACATTGAAGGTCGTAGTTGATTCCTATTGTGGGCTCATGACGGAGCATTGTGCGCGCATCACTCGAACTCAAACTCTATGTTCATTTCGCATTAATTCCTTTTATGACTGACAACTGAAGGTAGTGAAATGCATCATTCAAGCTTCTTGGGCTGAACAAGCCTTTTACAGCTCGTTTCAGGGAGCGTGCTGCGTACCAATCTCGGGCGGGGTTCGGACGCGACATCCTCCCTTCTCTCCTTTCACCCTTCCGCCAACCATCTGGTCTTTCCACCCTCCCCCCGCTGCATTGATTCCTCGCATATGCATGCTTAAATTCTGTTCATCGCACAGATGGCGCGTGCCCAGGGTCAAGCAACTCGGTCGTTAGGTATTTGCTTAATCCCTATCAGAAACTTGGCGCAAGATGCGCTCGAAGAGCGTCTGGTGACCGCAGCTGTGCCCGTACCAATGGTCAAATGTCGGGTGTCCCGAGAGCCAGGCTGGACCATCGGGCTATTCAGTGAACCCTGGGATGGCAGCCGGGTGCTCGGGATCTTTAATCGTGTCGAGGTCGAAAGCTTCGGCCTCCGACATTAGGAAACGTAAAGAGTTGAGTGTTAATTAGTCTTGAAATTGCATTAGCAGACTGTTCTCAACTCAACTCAATTCTACAGTACTCACTTCCACCTGCATTGAATGGTGAACTGCGATCAGATAGGCGAGAAGTGAATTTTTGAATTAGAAACAAAATTTCACTTGTTACTAGATCAATTGCACCCTCTCTAATATGTGGGTGCACCTCAAAGCTCGATGTGGCGTCATAGGACCAATCATAGGGCCAATGATTGGAATCAATGGAAGGAAACAAGAGCTATTTTGGCTACTTATCATTGTTCTAACAAGAGTCGTAGCCTCGATTGAACGGTACATCCTTTCTTGCCTCACATTGTGCGGTCATTTACTCCAGATGACAAGATGCCCATCTGATCTTTCATCGATGCAGAATAGCGAACGGGGTTTCGGCGGTGAATGGGTACTTAGGGTAAATGGCTAACCCTGCACTGTACTAGTGATGGAATGCAGGTAACGACAACTTGAGAGCGCCCCATTTCTCCCTTTGAGAGCAACTTGGCCCCAAGGCGGAAGCCCGTAAAGCGTCCGTTCATGCACTTGAATTGGTGGGGCACAAAAGTAGAGCGCTTAGTTTCCGTTCTCGTTTGGAGAACTACACCGTTCCCACCGGAGCACCCTGAGGGCCTGAGGTCAAGCGACGACCAGACGTGCCAGTAAGGTTTGATAAACTGCTTCACCAGCCGATCGGTCAAAGTGTATCTCCCCAATCAGGTCTAGATGCTTACGAGAGAGAAAGGAATAAAATAACCTCTTTAAGCCGGGGCCATTTTCCTCCGCCGCTCACACTGTAGGCTCCGGCGTCCCTCCGATCAAGAATCGCTCCGCTTCCTTATTTTCATCCGCTTGCCGTGTCCGAGACGCCATGTAGCCACATCCGGGAAAAAACTCAAGGCCAATGCACTGCCAATGCGCACATTTATGCTAAAGGGATTCAAAAGCTTCTACACCGAAAAGTCAGAAACAAGCCAGAAAGTGTGCTGGTGAGTGAAAAACTCAAACTCGGCCGCGTCCCGCCTCTGTGGTGTGTGAGTATGGATGATGATCTCGATTAATTTTTTGATTGTTGTTAGCGATCCCGTCCGTCTGCCGTCCGTTGCGACGGGAATGATCAGGGGCAAAAAGTTTGTTGTTTATCAGGGACGATCTGCTCCCCTTTGGGAAAAAGAATTCTGATTCCGCTCGGGCGCAACAATTGGCGCAACCTCTATACAACTTACTTTTGACGACTTCCTGCGCATTCGGGCGTGCTAGCATGACCTTCTTTTCAATTCAAACCGACTTCCATTATGCAAAAGTATGGAACCGAGATGACATCACAAACAATCTCAGTACCTTGTTCATGGCTCTCTTACTACAACTTCTAGTTGATGATGATGACCTTGGGTGGAATCGCCTCATTGACGACGAACTCCAACCCTTCTTGGTCTCGGGCATCGGGCATCATCCTTCGCGGGCCCCTCTAGGTGCATTTGATCCTCGAAAACACTCACATGTGATCAACAGATGGAGAAGCTGGAGAAGCTCGTCTCAAGTTAAATTATGATGTGTTGTCCAGATGCCAGATTTCCTGCCGACCCTATTCCAGATCTTTGGGAACATACTTCTCAAGCTTCGCATCAATTTTTGTGGCCTTCGAACGGATAAACCGAACTTGAAGATGAAAGAATGTTCGTTGGAGTGGTGAAGTTTCAGAAGGTCGTAGCCATGAGGTTCGGTTGTGAGGAGACGTCCGAGTAAGATGGTCGAGCCTGAGCCACTGCGGCAGATTGTGTGGGGCACGAGCGTGGTTATCTCGGTATATCGTGTGGGGAATGCCATGGATAGCGATTTTTGCTACTGATCCACTAGCCAACCCAGACTAGCAAAGCTCGAAGTCGTGTCAGCAATGGTCATCCTGTACGTATTCCAGACTTTAATCCAAGATTCCAAATTTGGATACCGTCCTTCTTGTTAAATCAATTCTGCCATTCATTCTCCGGCTTTCTTTTTTAACGTTGGTAAATGTTGATTTACATTGGGTTCTAAAAGCGGAAGGGTGCCACCGCAGTTGAGTTTGTTTGTGTCGCGACCAAACTCCCATGATCCAAGGAAATAGTCCAGCAATTGGATCTGGGATACACTTCCATGGAGCGCGTAGGAGATTCCTGAACGAACGTGTCAATATCGAAGGAAAACATTCAAGGCCAAGACCTCTCCTTCGTTTCGCCGCGGTATGACCTTTGGGAAGCATTCGCAATTGAAAGGCTGGGAGCGGTAACAATGATACTCACACTCCTGGTCAAATGGAATAATATAGAGACCTGTCAGACTTATTTGAGGTATACTGTGTACGACTATCGACGCATTGTTCGGTGTTGTCGGTCTCGTGCACCTCCATACTCTCGAAATTACCACAGTAATAAGTTCTGAGCTTCGAGAAGGTGTTATTTTAGATACCTCGGAACGCCCTGGATGAGTAAATGCAGAGCACTTCGATTCAACGAGTCGTAATGGATGTATCGTCACTCCTAGCTAGAAGAATAGAAACATTACCAAACGGAATCCAGCGGTCCACTCACGAGTAGACAGGTTTAAAAAGACAGCGCAGTGTCTACCTTCATCGAAGGAACAAGTTGCATGGAACAGCAAAAGTTTGGGTGAAACCCGCTCTCTGAGAACTCTAATTCTTCCGATTCGAGACTCACTCTCGGAAACACTAGACAGTATTCTCATCTTCCCGTCTCCTTGTGCACCTCCATCTCCTCTTTCTTCCAAGCTGACGTGCCTATTTCTAGCGCGTATGTGGGATTTCGCTCTCCTCCCCTTCACAAAAGTCACATTGCTGCCGTGGCAAGAGCGGAGAAGGAAGCTTGATGAGCAATGAACGAATCAGCGAGGCGTCAAATGACAGACGGCGAATCAGGCCGCGCACACGCAAACCCATTGTTCTTCTCATCTCAAGCTCAGCCTCCGAAACTAGAGGCTGGATACGATTTACCCTTTTAGCCTTCCACCGCCGCCGTCGTACTGAACTTTTCTCTCACCATGTCCGCATCTTTTCTCCTCCTCGGCGCCTACGCTGGCGTGGAACTTTCCAC
This sequence comes from Hymenochaete sp. R1, assembly GCA_019400425.1. Taxonomy (NCBI): domain Eukaryota; kingdom Fungi; phylum Basidiomycota; class Agaricomycetes; order Hymenochaetales; family Hymenochaetaceae; genus Hymenochaete; species Hymenochaete sp. R1. The sequence goes on from JAFREE010000039.1 coordinate 86,301, forward strand.
GGTGATGCTCAACGAGTTGAGATACTGCAGGAATGGTCGATGCCGAGATTACTGAGATCCGGATACAGTATACATGCCGTACAGAAGTGACGGGATTTGACATGTGCATAAAGCGGCGAATCTTGTCCAGAATAAGGTGGCTGCGCTTCAGTCGCCCCCTTGGAGGATCAAAAATCAAACCCGGCGAACACCGTCCATCCAAAAGGAAAACAGAATGGATTTTTTTGAAAATGGGTGCGCCCCTCCCAAAGGTGAAGCGATAGACACCTAGCAAAGAAATATGCTTTCGAAACGCTCCGGCCGTGACGGGTCACCATACGTATTCTTAGCTTTCCGGAGCTAAATGTGTGTATTTGTATTCCTCGTACTCACACGATCAGATAGATATGCATATCTTGCGGTCTCCTAGGCTAGTTCGCTTTGCGACGAACTGAGGTCGAGTAGCTTGAACAAAGATAGCTTAAAGGCGCTTGTTCGTGGGGATGATATTCGTCGCCCGGCGTTCATGTTGAAAGATGCGGAGGCAAACAAGAAACCCGAGTCGGGACAAGCTAAAATCCAAACAAAACCGACGGGGTTTGCCTTTGTCATCGACATTCCGCTCCGAGGCCGGAAACACGAGATGACACGTAAGGCAAAGCGAGCTGAGGTAGCAAAGATTATCCCGTATTCTGTCCTGAGCGTCAACTCCGAGGGTCTACGATCACATCCCGTTCACGCGATCAGCACGTTTTTAGGACTCCGGAAATGGTGAAAGGTACGTGGACCGAAAGGTTTAGCGTATCCAGTTCGTATCATTTTCGTTACTGACCCCAACGAGAAGTGCTTGTAGTATGGGTGGACGTACTAGGCATACAAAAAAATGATGATCAAGATGCTGAATAGATGTCGGCTTACTTCAGGTTGTCGTTGATGTTTTCATCTCGGCGAGTTGAAGTCAAAAGGGTTCAAGTAATGAAGAATCCTGTGCGCAGTATATATTGACTGTAACCAGGAGTGTACTTCGTTCAAAAGCCCAGGGTCTAAAGATGGTTACGATCTGCTGAGACGCAGACCGCGGTGTGAAATTATGGGCTTCCATCAAGATGATCAACTAAAGAAAACGTGGAAGAGGATTTGATGTTCGGTCGACATTGACACTGCCTCGTACCCTGTTCCCTAAAGATGATCAACCGTAAAAGACGAGCACAAGAGCAAGATGCAATCCACCGCAGTGCCTACGGTCTCCATGGACCGCGTAATCGGTCAGAGCATTCCACGTTGTGTGGCAGGACAGACGCACGTTTACCCCGGTTGGCAATCTTTTGCTTGTTTTTCCCAACATCTCCAAATAACAGATCAACGAGATTGCGACTCCTCTGGGACTCTGCAAGCAACCTTGATCAGATGGGAGCAACAAACACGCCATTGACGTTATGTTGTATGAGGCGGTGCTTGGTCTATCAGATTGGTGATATGAACCCACTGGCATAAGGAAAGCGTGTGAGAAAATTTGTCAGTTTTTGTTGCCATAAGATGCCTTAAAGCAGCTTACAGGCATTGTATAGCTGCTTTATCTAGTTCGACAACAATCAAAGTCGGGAACGTCCTAGCAAGAAGTACACCCGAAATTAGTTAAGAATCAATATTACTGCCCACCTCGAATGATCCAACAATCTTACCATCTCTGTCAGGCTCTCATCATTATCAGACTGATTGTGTTCCCTCAGCCACACGGCATGTACAAGATACGAGCAGGCCTAAGATGCAACAGAGATGGCCTCTCTTTTGATCCTTCCAGCATGTTGGCACGGGAAAAACTACTAAAGTGAACAGAGCGTTGTATTCCGAGTATCCGTCGCTTCGCGTCAACGACAGGCTCGGCTGGCTTTTACAGTTAATGAAACACGAGCCTAAACGAAGCGAGGAGGGGTTGCGTAGTGATGGAGGCGGCTGTTTGCCCCGCGTGTGTAGTCGTCCAGGTTCAGTCAGGCCTGAAGGGGGATGGATGATTGGACTGGAGCAAGCGCCAGACGGAGAATCCATCCAGGGCGGAAGCTAAGCCAAAGGGAAAACGCCTGTTCCAGAAAGGAGTGCCGATCAGTATTGATCGGCGCTCGTTGGGCTTACCTTAAAAGGAAGAAATCAAATATAATATTTTATACTACAGGTGGATCTGAGATGAATGAAATGGAAACCTTATTTTCAGGTTATAAAGTCCCGGCGAAGCCTATGCTCTGCGCCGCATTCAGCGCCTCCCCCCTTCTTCTCTTAATCTTTTTCTCCTCATCACTCATTCTGTCCCCTTTGTCCGTCGTCGACGTCCTTCGTTGACGTCGACAGTATTCACAACGTCCAACCTGGCTAAACCAGTCCCCTCGTCAAGCACAATGCGGCCCACACAGCGCCCGACCGCTACCAATGTGCGCGTACGGTCTACAAGAGACGCGAACTCTCTTTTCCATGCTGTTGCCATCGGGATCCTACCTATAGTCTCTCGTCGCCTGGATGCCGCCGATCGTGCTGCTTTGAGGCCAGGGTGCGTCTATGTGTGGGAGGAAAGGAGTCCTGGTTCATTGGGCAGCGGCACGGAAGGCGTAGGAATGGGCATGGAAAGGTTCACAGAAGGCAGGCATTGGTACCCTTCGAGAGTGCGGGATGTAAGTGCCTCCTGACTTTTGATCTTTGTGGGAAAGACTGACTGGAATAGGATTTCCTTCTATACGTTGAAAAAGATTGGGAAGTCAACGACCATAGATTGAGGTACCGTGTGCATTCCAATGTATGCATTCTGCCTGCTTACGGTAGTCTGGACACAGTAACAGTAGCTCGACTTCTTCTGGGTCCCAGTCTCGCCGCCAACCACTCGTGAAACAAACATATTCGGCGTGGGTCAACACAGGCAAGTGCCTCAAAAAGTGGCACATGAGTGAGTTATTTTTCACTGTCCGACCATTACTTTCCCCCTTCGCTGTTTCAGAGATTCTTCTTTCTTTCGCCTCGCGAATCCGACCCTTCATCGGGTCTGGTGCACAAATCGAGGGAAGCATTCTCCATCATAAGCGCCTTTTCGACGCTCTGTTCTCCGCCGACCGTGTCAGAATCTTTCTCCATGCTTTGGTGTGACTTCGGCCGCCCTTCCTCCAGTATTTCTTGATCCCCTTCCGTCCACTTTCTCGATCCATTTTAGTCGGAGCCCGATGTTTCCGGCTTCTCGTCGGGTCAAAAGAAGCTTAAACGTGCCGTTGGATTGGCTCAAACTTGAATTTGATGTTCATGGCATCAAATCATATGGCGCTGCGTATCACACTGAGCCTTTTTCATCCTTGCTCACCCTTCGCTACTGCGTGCCACGATCGACTGCCGATGGCAAGCAGATTCCCTCTTCCGCCTTCTCCGACGCCTCCGCTCTCTCCTCGGCATTTCTCTTTCGTCTTCATTATTTTACATTCAATTCGTCAGCGGAACATGTCCTCCGCAACGCTAATCTCTATTTTCAAATCCGGTGGTTGTGTTCCCAAATCTGACCGTCTCTGTCCCTGCAGATGCTTATTACACCGAGGACTCGCTTGAACATCTACTCACCGTCGATGACATTCCGGTGCTAGCCAATTTACACGTTCCACATGAGTGCTACCAACGGGCCCGCGCGTCAGGATCTTCGGCCTCTTCGGCCCAAAATTCAAAGAAGCCAGCACCCAGCATCCCTGCAGAATCTGAGAGAAGAGGTTCAGGAAAAGAGCGCCTAAGCGTCTCGACTTCGACCCTCCCCAATGCCTCTCATCGTTACGCCCCTTTCCCACCATCGCCTGTTTCGTCGTCAGCGAGCTCGCCTCGGGCAGGCCCCAGCAGGGGAAGGACTTCTCCCTTAGGTGGAAGAATTTCACCTTTGAATATCCGGACTAATGCAAACGTTTACAAAACTTCATACTCATATCCGCCTCCACCACCCGCCGCCCCTCTGGCCCCGTCCCTTTCTCCGCCGCATCTCACTTCTCCGCCTCACCCGTACGCGCAACACAAAGACCAAAGGCCTCCCCATCCCCATGCAACATCCCTTCCTCCCATTTGTGTCCCTTCTCAAATGGCACATTCTCAAGGACAGCCCCTTTCCTCGTCCTCCGCGGCGTCTTCTTCCTATGCTCCTTCTCTCAGCTACTCAGCAACGGCATCGGCTACACCGACGCCGACTACCGACTCGCCATACGCCAACTCGTACCCTCTACCCCCTCCATCCACTTTCTCACCCAGTCCAAGCCCATCGTCAGGCACGTCTCCGTTCTCAACAGATTCATCCCTTCCTCGCCTAGACTTCGAAAGAAAGGAAAGGGATGATCGGATGTTGGTTCCACTGGCCGCCCTAAGGATCTCAGAAGGCCACGGGATGGGACCCGCTCCCGGTGTACATAAATCGAGGAACAAAGCAGATGAGGAGGCGTTGCGAGCTTTTCGGTCCTTTTGACACAAAGTCCGCGCTCAAAGGTTATCTCTTTCTTGGTGCTTTATCTCTTGCTCTGATCTTCACGGACGCGAACCAATCTATGTGTTTTATTTCTTGGGGTTGTTTCTTCTAAAAAAAAGTCAGATATTTGCCCAGTCAAATTACTTCCATTGCATCATTTCTCATGTATTACTCTACGAGCTCTTGCTTTCGTTTCTTTTTTTCTCTGTCAAGTACAAACGCTACTGTTTTCATTTGTCGATGTTAAATGTTTTCCGAAAAGCTGTTCTTCTATTTCGTCCCCGTTCTCCCACATCCTCATTTACAAAAGTGCAGTGCGAAGCCCTTCTAGAATACCCACTTCTGCCTCCGAACCTCTTTCTTATTTTTATTACTTTCCTTCGATGGCTTATCCTTATCCACGCTCTTTGTATGATTAGTCCTGTCCCCCGATATCAATGTAAAACAAGGAAGCTTTATAAACAGTTCCCACTAGAAAAGTCCAGTCAAATATTTCATACGGATGTGCGCTCTGAATCAAAGAGACGGCGGACGGGAACATCTATTTTCGACCAAGCTTCTTCGAGTCCGAGTCGACTTCCCTTCCCGTCTTTCCCAAAGCTACCTGTCTATAGCCCAACTAAGCTAGAAGCGGTCCTTGGATTCGAAAACTTTTTTTTTTGACTTCCTGAATATCACTGTAAGCTTACCCAACTATATTAGACTCCGACGATGTGCTCATCTAATAGGTCCGTTCGCGCATCAGAGTTTGATATCTTATCAGACGTCCAACGGCGGTCTGTCGAGATCGCGTTTAGACGCTATTACTTCCTCTTCGGCCTCCGAGATATAAGTGCTCGAGAGAGAGAAAAGGTTTGACAATGACTGATCCTGCTTTAAATGAGTCGTCTCTGGCAGTCACTTACGGACCACGAGGAAGTTCTCTTTCCGTAAGTTACTTTCTTTTGGTCCGTTGTTTTTGTCATATCGTATCTGTTTCCGCGGTGCTTGCCTTCCCCACATCCCATTCTCCCTGAACCACGCGCTCGGTATTGACACCTATCGCCAAAAAGTTATCCTCCTACCACGTCTTGTCTTCTTTCGAGCCCCTCATCTCGCCAAAGTACTCTTCCGTGGGTTTTTGAGAAGAATGGGCAAGGGAGCGAAGTCATGGAACGAGCGCCGAGCGGTGGAGGAAAGAATGGAGGGCGGAGATGGGAATAGGTTCTCGTGCATCTCGTCGTTTTAAGCGGCTAGTATGTAGATTAGCCGGTATTACTCCTTCAAAACAACCTTTTCCCTCCTCCCTCGAAGCAGCGCGCCAATGGATGGTCATGAAGCAGAGTCAAATTCGCAAAAATCTGAGGATTAGGACGAAAGTGAAGGCTGCAAGCTCGGAAGCAAAGGCACCAAGCAAGCTAGAATCCATTTACTTCCGTCCTCGGCGCCCACACTGATCCACCGACGGTCCCGAATCCGCGACCTCGGTTAAGAAGCAACGACTTGAAGTCGAATAGACTGTCTCTGAGATGCTTCATCAACCTTCGTCGACAAAGTTCCTCTTTAGTAGCTGCTCTAAACTAATAGTGAGTCGATCCGAGGAGAGCAAAGGGATTTTGATTTGAAGAGGGGGGACTCAACAAGTCATGTGAAAGGGGAGAAAAGAAAGCAGAGCGGGGATGCACATACATCCGTGCGCCGTTCTGTTCTCCAGCTCGCTCTACCGTGGAGATAACATGAGATAACACTGACCCGGCCATCCCGTACGTCCTCGGGATCCGTGTCGATCACCAATAGCGGGGACTTGAGAAGGCAGACTCAGATTCCAAAGATTTCGTTGCGATCGCCGCGTCGGTCCAAGTTTTATTCCCAAGGATTTCTAATGTTTGTCTTCTTTTTTAGTAGTGAAAATTCTAACGCCTCAGATCTAGAATGATCCTAGAACTTGAGTGATGCCACGAAAGTCTGCCACCATGAGCTCTCTTGGTCCGGCGGCCGCTCACAAGAGTGTGTTAATTCAGTTAATTCATTCCCGAACCCCAAAGTTAGGGAGCACATGCAAGTCCCGCATCGCTTGTTTGTCAAAAAATGTCTCCTCTCGCCGTATTAATCGTTGAATTCGTTCTTGCAAGACGGTGAGACGGAGTCGATGATGTAAAGTCAGGAGATGGTGGTGAGAAGATCAGTCTGCTTCCGGCGATGCAGACGTCACATTTTACTAAGTTGAGAACTGACATTAATCATCCACGTGTTACGTAATCAAGTGCAATTACCATATTCATCGGAGCTGGCGTCTATCTTAGTTTCCGCTACGATGTCAACGTTGGTAAGGAAGATGTTTATTTTAAAACGCGAAGGGAAGGTAATTTCCAGTGAATTAAAGTCAGAGCCCCCGACCTCGTGTCAAAGGTTGCATGTTAACGCGCACTGTTAAGTTCGCTAATTGAAGAGCACTCTTTTAACTCATTGACCCTTCCGAAAAAGGTTCCCACATCCGTAATCCAGTTTGGCATCGAGTTGTTCAATAACAGAGACGATTTATCGAAATCCATTTTGAGATAGAATTTCCCTCCGGAAGACCGCCGTTCTTGCATACTCCATCCTAATTACCAACCCTTGCGACGTCAGAAATGCGTGAGGACCATGCATACAGATTGATGAAGTCTCACTCAGCTATTGTTCGCCGTGGCACACACGGAGTTTGAGAGCCTGGTCTTCACGAGCACCGTTCAGCACCCTAGAACTCAATATTTTCACAAGTCCGTATCCCGATGACTTCTCCAAAATTTACAATTCTCGGAGATTAGAAACAGCGTTGTGGCGTTCCCCTGGACTCGTTGTCAAATACTTGAAGGGATTCACATTGACGGAGAGACGCACATTACCTCATATTCACAGTCGTAGGCAACTGTACTTCTCAGTCCTCACGATTAATCAGGGCCAAATATCTCGTCTATTCAGGAACAGAGGTAAGGGGAATCGGCGGCGAAGAGATACTTGTGCAATGAGTCAGCTCCATTGTCAGACTATTGCAAATAAGAAGTAACTGGTGCAACGGGGTTGTATTCTGTTGGAGTCTCGCCGTTGGGAAGAATGTGGACAATGGATCCGGTCGCTGAACAAGGAAGAAAGAGGAGGCGCGCGACTTGAGGCATCATCTTCGGCAACAAAAGGTTATCTTCGTGCAAGTCGAGAGTTCGTAATCTGACTAAGTTTAAGCAATTGCACATACCCTATGACCCCTGTAGGTCGCGGTGGAAAGCCTGAACATATGGCCTGAGCACACATTGAAGCACGGAGCTCCTTTGCATTTCCCTCCGATATGTTTCGATTCTGACGTCGAGGACCATTCATCAATTGACGTACAGTCCAACCACCCGGATTCGGCATCTTTTAATGACTTCTGGCGACCAGAACCCGAAGGATACCCAAGTAGCCATTGAAGAAAGCCAGTGCTGACGATAGGATCATAAGTATCGCCGAACGGCGAACTCGATGCAGATTTCGCGAAGTTCAAAAGAGACATGGAAGATGAATTCGGATTCGAACGTTAGGCGCAGGAAATGAGGGAAGGATCGGACTCATTTGTGTATTGTACAGACGGGGAACTCGAGCGAAAACACACACCCACACATACGAGGAATGATCGTGCCCACGTTTGAGCTGCCCGGCCCGCCAGTACCTCGCCAGCTAGAATAGCCTACCCTGCAGAAGGCTATAGCTAAATGGTAACTGATTTCTCTTGGAACTTATGCGGCGGATCTTCGCAAACTTAATCCGTGAATCGGAAAGGGAAGCAGAGCCACGGGCATGGCGGGACGGCGTTGACCCGGCCTGCTACTGGACACCTAATGTATTAATGCATCACATTCCCCAATACGCGACGATGTTTACTAGTGAGGTGCTTACCGCTTATTGGGCAGAAACTCGGCACGTCGTGTTCGACAAAGGTCGCGAAGACGTAGAAAGCGGGAGAAGCCGGAAGTTTTCCCTATTTGTCTATCGAACACACCGTTGAACCGTTGCTCCCCGTGGATCTACAGCCAGACAAATGGCGCAGCAAACTTGTGTTATCATCACGGGAGCACACTGGGAGCACATCGCATTTTCAATGGTCGAGACTTGTTAAGGCCAGTCTACAGTCCACGAGGAAAGAGGGAAGACGAACCCAGAATTGAAAAGATAGTCGAGCGGATAGGTTGAGCGGATAAACATTTTCGCCTAACTATTGGATTGGATGCACAAATGTGGCTTCACCGCCGACGCACAACGAAGCGACGTTCAAAGTGCGTGAAACCCTAACCGCAAAACGGCGCCTTAAAGGATAGGACCTATAATTGGTCAAAACTGTGTATCGTAAGTTTGGAATGAAAGTGCTTCTTTGAATGGCTACGTCTGGACAAAAAATGCAGGGATAGACTTCGAAAAGCGCCTAAAAATAGCAGTCTCCCCGAAATGGGTTATGCTGCATGCCGCGCTGGCTTTTGGAAGGCAAAGCATGTACAAGTGACGAGCCACCAGCCTGATAGTCACTGAAAGAAGTTTGATGAAGTCTATTTCTGAGACTGCGGAACGTGAGCTGAGCGGAACGGGACAACTCGAAAAATCTAACTTTACCACAGTACACCTCTCAATCGGAGCAGCAAGAGACATCGAAACTTGAGCCGCGTCTTCATTTTGATCTTTTGCTCGAAAGAAAACCAGACCACACAATATTGTGCTCGCATGCTTGTTTGACTGGATTGTTAGAAACGTAGTTGTTTTGTAAAATCGTTCCGCTGGAATACAATGAAATTACGCCCTTCTGGCAACTTTACAATCAGGGAAATAATTTCCACGTCTCCAGATCCGATGCCTTTCCCTTTGCCGCTTCCTTCTCCTGACGTTTTGATTCATAGAATGCGGCTATAATTTCCTGGATCTCTCCGAGCTTTTCTAACCATGGCTTCATCTTGATATCAACTTCTTCCTTCGATGACGGGGCGCAGAGGGTGTATATCTCACCCGATGGCAGGTTTTCGGGCTTTTTATCTTCGCACAGAACTTTAAAGAGCTCTTCTTTTGAAGGTACTGATGCAAAGACGATCTGAACACGCAGACAATCGACTGACTCAATGAAGGAGCGTCTGGCAACAGAATCAGCACGTACTTTAAGCGGCGCCTGCTGCCAATAACTGTGCTTCTTCGCCAGCGTCTCAGCATACGCATTTGTGAATGCATTTGGAAGGGTAATCGATTGATCCTCCCTAAATTGAATCTGTTTGAGCGCTACTCGTATGAAGGCCAATGCTCGGGTGAGCCAAAGCAAAGCGTCGGTTGCCGTGCCCATCTCGTTCTTCCCTTTCGCCCTCTGAGCTTCAATCTCATCATTGACAATCTTCTGAAGCGCCACGTTCGGCAAGTTTTTGTACTTGTCACTATTGCGACACGTCCTAATTTTCTGTAGCGGGATGAGACATGATGGAACTAAACTAGATGAATGACCTCACATCAATGTTGCCTTGCATATCCTTGATGACAAGCAAGAGCTTGGTAGGCGCCAGTTCCTCTAATAATTGATTGATCGACTCCAAGTAAACATATCATCAACTGCGAATGTTACTCACTACATAACTGAACTATGCCTTCAGCTGCCTTCAGGAATTCGTCTGTATCGATTGCGTTGTTCCCTTCACTTATCGGGACATCTTCAAATGACTTTCATGACAGCATCAGTGAAGAGCGTCAAGCCAACTACTTCAGAGACACTCGCCTTTATTTTCTCAAAGAATTTGACCATGACAGTTGGCTAGATAGTGTCCAATTAATAGATCCGGGATCGTTCGAATGCGCCGTCGTCATCTGCTGGCAGGACGTGATCGACGCTTGCGCATTTGTTTTGTCAGCGCTTTCCAAATTCCACCCAAGCTTGGCTCACCTCTCACTAGGGTAGACCAAAGGGAGGACATTACGTTGGACTACAACCTTGCTCGAGTCGATTCGAAAGCCAGCAATCAAGTCTTGCTAGGGGAACCCAAAGCAGACTATCGCAGTCTCGGAATACGACACTCCATGCCTCACGCAGATGCATCTTACCTTCCACAAGAAGTCACGACGAAATTGTTATTCTACAATCATGTCTTTGATCAACTCGAACACCTTCTGAAAGAGCAGAGGAACTGGGCACGTCTTGACTTTCCCTCCGGTGGCTTGCTAGAGTTAATTGCTCGCAGATCTCAAATTGTGCCAATGCAGCGTCCCTGTTATACAGCTCATACCTAGCATTTGATCCTTTCTTTGGCGCTGGATCAAGGTCTGTAAACTGGTGTGGTGAGAGCACCATCCAATTGTACAGGCACGCGATTGTCTGACTTGAACGCAGGCTTTTATATCGACTCTCGGCTATTCCCCAAACCTCGATTGGTTAGCATCGAGCGCTCTTCTCAACCGACCGAAAGACTTCTCCTAGGTCCATTCTGTGGAAAACCGGCATGCCAATTCATCAACATCACGCCTGGAGAAGCTCGAGGCGTCTGCGCGGACGCGTTTCTTCGGAAGCAGATACTTGTGGTACCCAACGTTGACGAGTATCCTGACCACATTGCGTGCGATGCTGAAACAAAAAGTGAACTCGTTTGTCCATTGATGGTAGGGTCTGAATGCGTAGGTGTTCTTGATCTTGATTGCCTGGCGTTGGCGGCCTTCGACGAGGATGATCAAGCAGGATTGAGCCGTATTGCAAAGCTGGTCGTCGAATCTTGCGATTGGTAGGCCTCTATCTCTTCGTATTCAGATATACTCTAGCAATATGTGTACATGTGAAATTGCACTCTTGTAAAAGGCTTACAGCTGCACAGAAAATATCGTTGTCTTGACTTCTCTTCAATATTTGATTCCAAAAGATGATGACATAATTACAAAGATGATCGACGTTTCCCTATTGATTGAGTCAAGTACGACTTGAAACGACGTGACGGTGAGCGCGCACAACCATGCTGAGCTGGAAGGAGAACGTAGACGTGGATGTTCACTACTGCTCTCTTTCGTTCATCCACCTCCAATCTGAGACTACGTTCCCTTGCGGGTACCCACCGTTATTACAGAAGAATGACATCACAAGCAATAGAACCCGTTGAAGAGCCAAAACTGAAGGTCTTCAACTCGCTCACCAAGTCCAAGGTTTTTAGCACAAGCATCCTGATCATCTCAAAGGCCTCTTTACAAGCTTTTCGTATTTTAGGTTGAATTTATCCCTAGGAATGGTCGCCACGTGAAATGGTACAATTGTGGACCAACAGTATATGATTCGTCACATATGGGTCATGCTAGGTTCGTTGTACTTTACCCCTCTATCCTTGCGTAGCTAAATTTCTTGCGCAAAGAAACTATGTCACGCAGGACATCCTCCGAAGGATCATCGTAGACTACTTCAACTACGACGTCCATTTTGTGATGAATATCACCGATATCGACGATAAGGTGAGGCTGATATCCAATTACTCTACAGAGAGTCATCAAACTTAAGCTTGTGCTGCACTGGTAGATAATCAGGAGATCTCGCGAAAACCATTTACTCGAAAAGTTCCGAGAGAACTCTGGCTCTCTTACTGCGGCCTTGGTACAGGAGATAGAAGAGGCCTGGTGCGCGTATTTGTTATCACAGTCATCGAAGGCTTTGGACGTCACGGACTTTTTCTCGCGAGGGAATGAGAGAAAGGATTGGGAGAAGCTATGGAAAAAATCGCAAGATGTCGAATGGAAGTTTGAATGCTCCAAGCGGGATGAAAAGTTTGATATGCATTTGAAAGCGCTGGTGAGTTCTATTCGATACGCTGTTTTCGAAACCTGTCCATATTCTTTGTCAGGATAGGACTAGGCGAGCTCTTGACTATGCTAAGCAACAATTAGAACACGGAACCTCATCTGCCGAAGAGTCACAGAAACTTATAAATTCTTCGCAAGATATTCTTGCTAAAATATTAGATAAGAAGGTCGGTTTATACAGATCTAGCGATATCAATCCATTGGCTAACAAACGAGTCAGTATGGGGATGATTTGACGGACCCGGCTTTGTCACGCTCTCTCGCCCAATATTGGGAGCAAGAGTTTTTCAAAGATATGGAACGCCTCCGTGTTCGACCACCTGATACGCTCACCCGCGTCACAGAATATGTACCAGAAATCATTTCTTTCGTAGAACGAATTGTCTCCAATGGATTTGCTTACGAAAGCGGAGGAAGCGTGTACTTCGACACGAACGCCTTCGAGGGCGCCGATGGGCACACGTACCCCAAACTACAACCAGGGAATAAGGGGAACAGGGAACTGCTTGAAGAAGCTGAAGGCAAATTGTCTCAGGTTCAACTGACGTTCATTGATAGCTGACTCTGTATGAAGGATCTCTTGCACCAAAAGCCATTGGCCAGCGATCGAAGAGTGATTTTGCCTTGTGGAAGAGTTCGAAACCCGGTGAGCCGTCATGGCCGTCTCCATGGGGCGCGGGTAGACCTGGTTGGCACATTGAGTGTTCGGTAATGGCAAGTGCAGTTCTGGGAAGTAACATGGACATCCACTCCGGCGGCATTGATCTCGCATTTCCGCACCATGACAACGAAATGGCGCAATCTGAGGTACGTAGATCTTGATTGAATAGCCCAATGCATCTCCTTGTTTACTTTCTTTCTCATATGATTCTATGATATATTAACGCGGTACTATGTAGGCGTATCATTCTTGCGGTCAATGGGTCAATTACTTTTTACACACTGGTCACTTGCATATCGAAGGCCTGAAAATGAGCAAGTCATTGAAAAATTTCATCACAGTTGATGTAAGATTTATCCGATCCAGTTGCTTGATTAAATTCTCTCAAGTGAAATTCTTTTCGCCTTCTATAGGAAATACTCCAGAAGTACAGCGCTCGACAGTTGCGGCTTGCGTTCCTCACGCAATTATGGAATTCAAAAGTCGACTTTTCTGAAAGTTTGATGACAGGAGAAGTTCGCACCATTGAAATTACTTTAAACGTACGTCACATTTGTTTCTCTTAATGGTTTCAAATCAACGACAAGCTGATGTTTGCCGAATATACAAATTTTAATATTTTTCTATGACGTTACATGCCGTCCTATGTCTTAACGTTCAAATGCGCACGCGACATGTCCAAACGCAATATAGAACTTCTTCGCGACCGTCAAAGCTGTTGTTCAGCACCAAGAACAGGATGACGCTACTTATGGCCAGCATCACTACGGCGCTGAGGAAGTGGAAGTCCAGACGTTGTGCGTCCTAATCTCGACAACGTCGTTCACGAACTTGATACTGATTTTCTTCATCAATCTTCGATTCAGTATCCGTGAGGCTCAAAACAATTTCCGAGCGGCCTTATGCGATTCCTTTAACACTCCGCTTGCCGTGGAAACCCTTTTGAAGCTTGTCTCAAGGATAAACGTCTATATGAACTTCCAGGGACGCAATCTTAATACAGACGTTGTTGAGCACGCGGCACGCTGGGTAGGTAAGATGCTTCGCATGTTTGGATTGGGAGAAGGCGATAGAACCGTCTCTGAGATTGGCTGGGGAGTCGAGCAAGACAAGGGTACTATAAACGTGAGTGTCAACTTTACTTTGGAATGCCGTGAGAGACCTTGTCAGCGGACTTTATGGAGCGAAGTGAAATTCAATCTGAACTGGGGTTTTCACAGAAAGATGAGGTCCTTATGCCCTACTTGAGGGTCCTCTCGTCCTTCCGCGACGGAATCAGAAGGTTTGCAATTGAAGGCGGTGAAGATGCGGTGAAGAACATTCTCCAGTTGTGTGACAGAGTCCGAGACATAGATTTGGTCCCGTTGGGTGTAGCGCTCGATGACCAAGAAGGTATGCTATTAACCTTTCTGGTGTACTTTGCATGCTTATCCGCTTCTGAATTCAGATGGGAAAGCACTCGTGAAATTGGTGGACCCAACGCAATTGCAAAAGGCTCGCGAAGAGAAGCGTTCCGCCGCAGAGGCCAAGATGGCTAAGAAGGCAGCTGCAACTGAGGCTGAACGGCTGAAACGTGTGGCCAAGCTCGAACGAGGGCGTATGCTCCCTTCAGAGATGTTCAAGCCCCCGCATGTCTCCGAAGGTACATATGGAAGCTACGACAATGCGGGAGTCCCCTTGACGGATGCCGGAGGCGACCCGTTGAGTAAGAATGCGACGAAAAAGGTGCAGAAGGACCATAGCCTTCAAGTGAAGGCGCACAAAGAATTTTTGGAATGGCAGGCCCAGGGAGGCGGTTGAGGCAACTGAATACTCGACCTCTCCGCGACTATATCCATCTATTGTCCTTCATCATCCTTACTGACTCCGTTGTATTCTGCATTTCTTTTCAGTCTACGGGTAATAAATCCTTTAACGGGTGAATTTGAATAAGCAGAGCTGAGATTCACCAAATAGGGCCTGGCGAAGATCCTTTCCGATCTCGAGCAATGCGTCCTCTCCGTCATAGTTGGAACGTACACAAGCTCAAGGTCAGGGGGGCCGTACAAGGATTTGAGCTTGCATGGGGCTCTTCGGCAAGAACGAAGACAAGTGGGGTCATTTACATCATAGGGTGGATGCCTACCTGTCCTGAGCTCAATCGGGCATCATACGTTGGCTCAAAGACACATCATAGGACTTCACCGTGCCCGTGTCGACCGGTTGAGCTTTGACGCATGTTGCTTTGGCAGCTTGGGTCCCTTATAACACATACTTTCGTTCCTAGCGATACATAAGTTTGAGATGGATGAAGATAGCGAAGTGGCGTCGGATGAAATGTACGGAGCTCCGTGAGTGAATCAATGTGTCTGAGCAGCGAGTCTGGTCCCGGGGCCATCACTGAATAACAGATGGACTGCTGATAAGTCAAGATGTATACCTCCATCCCTCTGAGTAAGTTCGTGATAGAGAGACTGAACCAAATTTACCTTGCTTCTGCCTCCACCTTTATCATTTGCCGTTCCCACGAGCTGATTCTGAGGTTCTTAGTATTGAGCTTCCTGATCATCACCGTATCCATATGGACTAAGTTCCGATTTAGCTGCCCTACCTTTAAAGTTGAGTTTCCGTTAAAGTTATGAAGGGATTGACGTGCTACGCCTAGAGAGTGCAGAATTTCCCATTCCGCTCACGCTTAGTTTTAAAAAGATGCCGTGCCGCAGGTGAAAGGTTGCATTGATATTGGATGATGATATCGGTTTCTTTCTGCCCCATAAAAAAACAAGCATCCTTCTCTTACGTTATATACTACTTACCCCTACGAAGACCTCCCAGCCTCGCCTCGCTCGATCCAGGCGTTATCCTCACTCCTCCAACTCATTTCGAAACAACTTCTATCGATTCGCATCAGCGTTTGACGACCGAAATTTCTCGAAGCAAGGAGGACGAGATATTCTCGTCTCGTCCGATGCGGCCGACATTTGGGGTCAATTTTTTTTCTGCCGCCAACTTTCAAGTTGACTGATATCTACCCCGAGAACTCGTCGAGACTAGTATGTATGTACTTGTACTCGAGATGATGCAGTCAGTTGAAACTCCCGTCGAGTTTAATCTACCCTATGTAGTATGTCAAAGGCCGCGAAGGTCGCGAGCTTGTTCTTCTTATCCAGATCCATCCTAGGTTGCGTTCCTCCGTACTCACGCGGCTTAGTCGGTGGTGCTTTCTCTATGCTCTCAATTGCGTTGTGGTTCAGGTTCGCGTTTGTTGTCCACGCCCGGGTTCCTGACGCGCTCGCCTCGCTAGTCTAAAATCTTCGGACGATGCCATAGGCATCAACTAATCAGCGGCGTCTTGTCGTACAAGCTGACAATAATAAGCAGGGTTGCCGTGCCCATTGATGCCGAATAAAAGCCCTTCTATTCTGTTCCCGGGACGACCAAGAGGCATGCATTGAGAGAAAAAGAATTGAAATGAACTCTCGGAAAAAGAACTGAATGAATTAAGGTTCCGTTCCGAAACGACGATGCTCAGCAGGATAGGGATACGATTTAGTGGATAAACGGTAATAACTAATTGGATGCGGGTACGGCGAGCGGCTTAATTCATCCTCTCTCGCCCTGAAGCTAAATAACAGAGCCTTTTATGATTCCCTCCTCCTTCACTCACAGCCTCACTAACGCAATCTATTTCTTGCCTTAAATACCACTACCATGTCAGATCCCTTCCTTACAAGAGCTCCCTCCAATCCTCCGCGCCCTAGGCCCTATCCACCCTCACAATGCACCGTTACCAGCAGCCCCAGTCGTTCCCTCGCATGCAGGCTCCTACATGCTCAGGCATTCGTGTCCGCTCTGTCCCCGACGCCCACGTTCTGTTCCATGCTGTACATATGAACGTCCTCCCTATGGTCACCAGGCGCCTCGACACGGAAGAACGTCGAGCCGTCCGTGCCGGCAATGTCTACATATGGGAGGAACGTGGCCGTAACTCTGAGGCTACCGGAGTGAGCTACGATATCTTATATTCAAACCATATTCACCTTATTGATTCGTCGCCCATTTCTTGTTTAGCTAGGCATCGAACGATGGACGGACGGTATACGATGGAGTGCGTCCCGAGTACGCGATGTGCGTTGTCCTCGTTTCCCTTTGTCCTGTGTCATATAAGGTCCTGAGCAGCGCCAAATTTGTCCAGGAGTTTCTTTTGTATCATGAACGCGAGCCAAATACCGATTACGAGTTCTCGGATGCCGAGCTGTAGGTCTTCTTGAGCCTTTCTTCAGGTACGGGAGTTCACGCAATCGACTGATAGGGGTGCAAGCTTCCGACTCGTTAAACAAACTTACTCCGTCTTCGTCGACGCTCCGCAGGGTCGGCGCAAGTGGCACCTAAGTAAGTCCCCAGAAGACATTGTTAGATCCAGAAGCAAAAGGGCTCACCCGAGGGCCCTCATTTCGTAGCCGCATACTTTGTTCCTGGCACGGTCAGCCAGTTACATACTATTGACGATATACCCACTCTGGCCAATATCCGACCTCCCGAGGGCATGTACACTAGTGCAAAATTGGGCAAAGGTCGAGCTCGCGGGGGTGAATACTACCCCACTGACATCCATAATGCGTCTATCGCAGCTGCAGCCGCGACTGCGACAACGACACCATCTCGGATGCCAGGAGGCCATTCGCATTCGTATCCGCACCCACCCACGTACGCTGCTTATCCGGCGCCCCACCCCCATCTAGCACCGACGGCGGATTCGCAGCGATGTACCTCTCCACAAACGCTGAACCCGCCGAATTGGTCTCAAGGTAACGGTTCCCCGCCTCGACCTGTGCTACCGAATCCCGCCCAGTTCCTACCTCCGGCGCTCAGACTCCGCCCGGCACCTCAAGCTCAAAGCCAGTATTCCCCTCGCCACCCGCTTGACAACGAGGCGCTTCGGTCACTGAATCGGAGTATTTGAATAATGACACTTTTCATCGTCTCCATGTGCCTCAGAAATAAGCATTTTGAATATCCTCACCTCTCCATTGTACGATTTATGAAAACTCTAGCCTGGAGCTGCATTCTCCGCTCCGAGCGACTTCTCCTGTTCCAATTGTACAGCCTCTGACACTGATCTCGCTGTCCTTTTTTTGATTATTAGACGATGATTTGCCGCTGTTCCCGTCGTCGAT
Organism: Hymenochaete sp. R1; assembly: GCA_019400425.1. Lineage (NCBI taxonomy): Eukaryota > Fungi > Basidiomycota > Agaricomycetes > Hymenochaetales > Hymenochaetaceae > Hymenochaete > Hymenochaete sp. R1. The sequence goes on from JAFREE010000039.1 coordinate 104,341, forward strand.
TTATTGCATTGCCGTGTTTTGAATTTGCTTTGTCTCTGTCCATCTCGCGCCACAATCTTTTTTTCCTTCTAAAACCCAATGCAGTTGTACAATACGAATTGAACTGGATGACTATGGCTGAGGATAGCAACGTGCGCGCCTCCTTGAGAAATTTCTGCCCGTGATTAAAGTACCCTCGTTCTCTCGCCGCACGGCTGGTTGTGCGCTGTTGCCATGCAGCCATACACGGGGAAAGACGCACCATCGGTTTGCAGAATTATGGATGACCGGATGCTGAGAACCTCAGATGACGTATGCCGGCATATTCATCGGGTATAAGATGGATCGCGGTGTGTGAATGCTATTAGACATTTACCATCGATTGGACGTGTTCCCATCTACCTGCTGTCGTATATACGGCCCGATTTTACACGCGCACGCCGAAGGAACGCGAGTTACTCGGGTCTCCTTTTATTTTCATTATTGCATTGCAAATCAAAGCTCAGGCATTCATGGCTGTCGGCGCGCTGAAGATAGTGTTCGGAAGGCGTACCGAAACAGTCCATGGAAAGGAGGAAGGTTATCCCATCTCATTTCACCCTGTCCATTCAATCCTTCAATCCATCTCCGACTTCAGAATCATATCGGTCACGCTGTTCGGAATCAAACAAAACGAATGATGATGATTCCGCTTGTGTTTCGGCATCGCCCTTCGAATGGTATTGTTCGGTCAAATCCGTACGATGCTCGATCTCCTTCTCCTGCAATAGACCCACGCCGTCGAGGTACAAACAGGCAAAAGAAGACCAATGCACGCGAAATACCGAGGCAGATGCCTTGGCGTGAGTGTGATTTGAGGCCAACATTTTGCAGTATTCTGCAAGATCCTTGGTTACGGTTCTCTAATTTAAAGCCAGCGGCGCCACACATCAAATTTTCAATTGAAGATGAATCACATCGGCACAAAAGCTTCACTCACGAACCTTTAAGATCCGAATCGCCTAACCATAGAGTTTTCATTTTCTTCCTTCTTGCTTTCTCCTTACCAAGCTACCGAAAGACCGACGTTCGTACGGAGGCAAAAGGCTGAAGGAAAAGTACCTATCAGCCACCATGACAAAGATTTCGCTGAGAAATATTCTGAACGAACGTGCCCGTGAAGCTATCCATCGATTCGGAGAGCCTCGAGCCATTCTAATCATGTACATTCTCTGGAATCGGGGATAGTAAGTCCATAACAAGTTTCGAAAGGTATTTTCAACCACGCGAAATACTTCCGTTACACACGTAAGAGAAAGCGTCCTGTCTGGACTATCAAGCTGGCGCCCTCAGTGTACATATAAACGATGACGGATGCAACAAGTGTCTCGAGGGTTGACGAAAACCTTACTCGGCGTTCATCGGCGTCTCGTGATAGTCGACGAGTGTCCGAGCACAGCGCGCACTTAGCCTGCTTGAGATCGGGAGGCGGCCATGCATTCGCTTATGTTCAATTTGAAAAACTCCCTGAACAATCCGGTATCGGAAAGGATGATAAACTTTAGTTTGATACTCGGCGTCTCTTTGACATGTTCTGACACGGGTAAATAACTTGGAAGACCGCGACGCCCATTTGGAGTTCGGACTTTTATTCGAGGGAGGATGACCTCAGAAGTAGCACCAGAACGGACTTCAGATAGCTCTACTGCTAGTAACACGTTTTTTGAAACTTTGATAACCCTGCACACATAATATTAGCTCGCAATACCTCCTTCAAGAACAAACGTGTGATAAAAATACAACACTCACCCGAAACAAGTAGCTTTAAACGTTTCTTTCCAAATGTCCTTGTTATTAAAGGATACGAGCGGGAAGTTAGTCGACCCGCATCCCACACTGATAAGGTCATCCTGCCAAACTTTGGCCTAGCAGAGAGAAGAGCCGGATAGTTCCCATGGATAAGAAATACAGTCTTTCAGTCAAGTAACCAGTCATTTGAGACCCAAACGAAAGGCATTACAAAGGAAATATGGCAATTCAAACAGGCGTACAGGTTCGTTTGTATTTCACCCTGCATATATTTCGGAACTTTCCAGTCGTACGTGAGCACCTGTCTCGAGCGCCAATGGGTTTATTCAGTCGTGCAATTCGACCGGGGGCGAGTTTCGTCCTTTTCTATAGCGAGATAGCGAGATACCGCGCTAATAGTGCAGGACCATGGAGAAGGGCATATTGGCTTTAACCTACTTCCGTAAGTCGTTCGCTGTCAAAATAATTTCCGCCGTGTTCGACTGAATTAGAGAAGGACATCTATGTCGTACGATTGGGTTTTACATCCCCCGAAGACCCAAGATGAACTTCCCATGATGTCAATTATACATTTCGAAAAGGTATGGTGTATGATGGATCTGCGGAAAAACCTGACGCAGGTCAGTGCTGCCATAGATAGATCTAGCAAAGGAATGTCCTTTGTTACCCACCACGTATATTAACTTAATGATCAAGGAGACGGCGGCTGGCGCCCATGGGCAATGATGATGGTGTTATATGAGCAGGAACTTGAGTCTTCAACTCAACCCAGCGCCCAGTCACCATGTAACTGGATTCCCGTGTATCTGGCTTGTCAGACCACCAAACGAGGTAAGCCAACTTCGTCCATCGATCGTGTTCCTCTAAAACCCAATTCGCGGTTCCTTATTTCTGATAAGAATGGAAGTACAAACGCCGACATTTCTGGAGGTAGTTTACAGTTTAGTATGCACGACGCCTGGGTATATCACCGGAAATTACCAACTTCGATCAACCCATAAGGCAATAGTCGTTTGCGAGCCATGTTAGAATGTCAACCAAGTCCTTGGAAATTGAACGATGGACAGGAGGCGAATACGTGCAGGAAGGATTCGGTAGAGTCGATTCCGAGATGACCGCATTCCGGAACCAAATGCTGGTTGCTCGGATCAACAGAAACAGCAGAGACGTTGAACAAGCCGTGGGTCCGATCATCTGTTGTCAATACATTCACGGCTTGGAACGGGCCACCGTCCCTGCCTCCTAAAGAAGGCGCGAAGCTCGTGGTGCTTGAGTTCCACCGGCTTCTTCGCAAGCATGCGTAGCATGAAACGCGTGAAAAAGAAAAGTGAAGTAATCAGTACATTTGCGATGACACAGACAAGCTCACAGAGAAGTCAAAGGGCGCGTTTCCTACTTGTAGCAAATAAGGTTTTACAAAGAAAACTCAAACCACTATCATGTGTTGTCCTGGGTCCCATTTACTAAGGCCACACATGGAAAGTTTGACCTGGAATTTGACGGTCTCAGCTAGGATCTATGGAAGCAATCGGGAAATGCCAGACGTTGAATGCGGAGAATGTAACTCAGTTGCACCCGGATAATCTCAAACCACTCAAAAATAACGTACCTGTGAAGGAGAAGAAGCGCCACACGCAGGTTAAAGCAAAATAGTGGTGATAGCTGTGGTATGAAGATCTAGGGTTCGAAGAAAACATGAGCGCGACCGGCTTAAGGCGTAAGTTTCTCCTTGGAATGCATGAGAAGAATCTGGTATAGGCTTCTCTGGAGCTGGGCGGGTGCGAGATTTGGGGAAGCTTCCGCATCCACTGGAACGACACAATGGGAACGGCCGAGCTCTCGCACACAACGCAGCACAACGAGGAAAAACTCCTTTTCACTCTCCCCTCGTTCTTGGCGAATATCGATAGTGGCGGTCATAAGCTCTGAAAGCCAGCGAGGTCTGAGGCCAGTTTTCCGGCGACGAGCTGCTGAAATATTCCAATAGGGGCTTTTGAAGTCATTTTGTGCAAATTGCGGCGGGCGAGACGAATAGGCAATGGTGGTAGGTGAGAACCAAGCCCGCGGTTTGGATCGTACGCGAGAAAATGTTTCACTAATCGCCCAAACAATGTCAAACTCGCGCTTCAACTTGAACGATCTCTTGACTCTCTTCATTCTTTCTCTTTCTCTCCAATTTTTTAATGATATCTTCTACAGTATTGGATGAAATTTTTGGAAGCAAACCATTCACCGTTATCGAGCTAGTACCCCTAAATTACCTTCTGCGATGAGGAGGCAAGATCGGCGTGACAATTTTGACCATCATCATAGCCGATGGCTGTCTGTCAACGGGAGGGCCTTTGAATGCTTTCAGACAACTGGTTTCTCGTCAACAACAGAGCGCGACTATTGGTTGCCGTTGCATGGCGTAATGTGAGGGGCTATTGCCGAGCACCTATAAATGAATTTATTTTCATAAGGTCTGGATCAGGTTCTGGATCGTCTGCGAGGGAGGAGGAGACTAAACACATGATGTGGCTGAAGGTAAGTGTATTGTATACATTTCCACTCCGACGCTGTTGATACCCTTTCTTTTTCGGGCGAGCGATTGTGTGATTCAAATTGATCAAAGGCTGTAATCATTACCTATTCCCAACGTTCGTCGGCATTTGTGGGCTTCCATCAGGGTTTGGGCATGTGAACAGTCCATTTGTGACCAGTGTGGATGCTTACCGTCCGCGACCCCCTCTTGCGCCAGGCCCCTTTTGCGCCAAACCGCTCGCCAGCCATTTCCCTCTTAATATTCTGGTCTCAAAAAATTCATACACATGTAGGCGTCCATAAAAATGAAGGATGGGTAATTTAAATAGAAAAAATCGAGTGCAAGTAAGAGAAATGGAGCATATATGTGGCCTTGAGCCAGGGGGAATGAGTTCGGAGCAAAATGAAAGGTCAATTCTTGATATTTTTTCTTAAGACTTCGTTTTTACTTAGATACTAGACATAGTTAACTACGGTATGAACCCGAGGGCTTCGGGTGGATGGAGAGAGGTGTGAGTTCGAAGGGGGGGAGGGAGGGGGGGAATGTTACAGAGAATGTGTGATGGTCGTCCGTATTCGGAGATCGACGCTCATCGGCACTGTATCCAACACAGCGCAGTATGGAGTGCCGATCGTCAGTTCCGAAATCTCCCACCGTGACCCGGTGTGACCAAATGGCTCAACTCCCCCCAAATTCCCCCCCTCCTCTTTCTTACAATTTCCTCAATAATTCCTCTAACAAAAAAATCACAAATTAAATTACGGACTAGGGTAGCATGTACTGGAAGTACATGCAGACTTTCAGAGCAAATGGAGGCAGGACGAAGACGCCAGAGGCAGGGGGGCATTTTTGGCGCAAGAGGGGGTCTCGGACGGTACACGCTTACCCACCCGGCGCCAGGGCGAAGAGGCGCAGATGGTATCGACAGTATGGGAATAATGTACAAAAGCGGATAGTACCGACCCTATTTTTTCGGACGCTGTAAATGGAAAACGAGGTAATCGCACCTGCGTTTTGTCACGAGCCAGTATTGAATACGGCGTGAGGATAGGGCATTGCGGTAGAAAGATTCGCGGGAGAAGCTGGGTGGTGTGAACTGAATGTGAATATAGAGGAGGCTGCTTACAGATCCTACGGAACAGGGAGCGACCGGTCGACCCGAGCACGGACAATGGAAGCCTGGAGGGAACAAGGACCGCGGGGGAAGTTGGGAAAGGTCACCCTGAATAATACATTTACCGGCACGAAAGAACACAAGCGAAAAAACAAACATATATTTTCCTCCCGTGAACATGAATGTGACCGATGATGATGATAAGTGATCATTTAATATTACTAGTGTGAAGCTAAGAAATAATGGCATGAGGTAGTCGGGATACCATATAACTGAGTATAAAAGAAAAGAGAGAAAAAAATAAGAATAATTAAAGTTTTACAGGTTTGGCTTTAGCCTCGATAAGGTTGCCACCCGTCCGTAGCCGAGCCCAGATTACCGGAGGACCTGCCCTTTTCGCGCTTACACAGGTTCATCCTCCGCCCCTTCTCAACCCCACACTTCCCTCTTAACTACCTACCTCCATCATCCTCTGGTCCTTCTAAAAGGCTCAAGCCCGCCTTTCGCAGTCTCTACAGCTTTTGTCTCGGAAGATGCAACAGCCAACGTGCTCCAATGTTCGCATTAGGTCGACGCGCGACGCACACATCATATTTCACGCGGTCTCTCTCCAGATGCTACCTATCGTCACACGCCGTCTTGATGCGGATGAGAGGGCTGCTCTTCGGTCGGGCTGTGTCTATGGTCAGTACCGGGTCCTTTTACCGTGTCGTATGTGTGCAATATTGATGGGTCCATTCTCTGTAGCTTGGGAGGAGCGCGGGCCTCACACGGAAGTCACTGGCCTCGGGATTGAACGATTCACAGAAGGTCATTTTTCACCGCTTTCAGTGCTACGAAATATGTCTGATGTCACGAGTCCGTGCTGAATAGGGAGACGATGGGGACCGTCTCGTGTGCGAGACGTGAGTACCATTAATTCTTTCTATGTAATTAATATTTCACCGTATTAATGACTCGAGCAGGAGTTTCTCTTTTACTATGAAAAAAGTCCGCCGAATCATATACGGGACAAAGACGGGCCTGAAAATGAAGAAAGACTGCGGCGAAACTGGGACCCGCTAGTTAAGCAGACCTATTCAGTTTGGGTCGACGATGAACACAAAGGCCGCCGAAAATGGCATCTGAGTAAGTTCGGTTTTCTTTTTTCGCCTTCTATTACGCATTTCTTACTATGCACTCACGCTTCTGTCGGATTCAATTCAGCTGCCTATTTCACACAGGCCACAGTCGACCATCTGCGTACAATCGAGGACTTCCCGCAATTGGTAAACCTCGAGGTGCCCCCCGGAAAATACATCTCAACGCGTCTCGGGAAGCCCCGTACGCAGGCTGAAGCTATCTCGCGACAAGCCTCGAGGGCTATGGTTGACAACCCTAGAGTGCTCGACGTCTTCCGGCCGGGAAATGCGCAGACCTACCGAACCTATGCTCCTTATCCTATGCCCTATCAATCCAACCCCCCGCAGCTAATACAGGGAAGTAACGCCCAACACAGCCCCAATGGACAAAACCAGCCCTATAGCCATCCGCAGCCTTATATGTACGAGTACAACCAGCAACCAGGGCCTTCTGTGCCTCCTGAGAACTCAAATGCCTATTACGGTGAGTCTCTACTTTATTTACAGTTTATTTCACAGTATCGCGGGCCGTCTCATCGAAATCACAGCCGAAAGACAACCTTCTGCTCACAATTCTCTGCCCCCACATGGGTATTACCTTCGCCAAGCGCATGACGGTAGCCCTGCTTACACGCAGCCACAGGCGTCCTATCCAACAACGACTTACTCGTACCCTCCGTCTCATCCTGGTCAGAAGACCGCGTCTCAGCTACCCACTCCAACGTCTGCATCTAGCACACAATCTAGCCCAGTTTACCCCCCTCATGATTATCTTGGCCCCTCTCGTCAATACCCTGCTCATTCTGCCCCATACAGTACCTACGACCCACCAAGTACGTTTGAACCGTCTTCCGTGCCGCATCAGTATCCTGCACCGACAGATCGCGAGCGTCGGCTCCCACCGCCCCTCACCATTCCCGACCACCGGCAAAGCGGGCTCCCTTCCCCATCTGACTCACGAATTGATACGACATCTCCACTCCTCGTCCCGCTCACTCTACCCCCGAACATACTCAACCGGCACTCGCCCCCCATCTCAGACGCACGAGACGAACGCAACGATTCCCCTGGAGCAGGGCTGGGAATCAGCATGGGTTTGGGGGAATCACCGTCGCCCCCACGTTCACCGCAAAGCGCTGCTAGTGCGTCTTCGTCGAGTGTCCAAGGAGGGAAACAAGTGACGTTGGCGCCGCTGAGGACGCTTGTTCGAGCACAGGCCCACCCATATCGACGCGATAAGTTTGACAGCACGGCCTTGATGTCGTTCTCCAACCGCCCGTCGTGAAGCTCCTGATCAGACGCGGGTATCCTTTTAGTGGGACTCTACGAATTATGGCCTTCACCGCCCTCCGTTTCAGAGGACTTTTACCTGACTATCTTTGAATGTTCAACCATTGGCATGATCGCCCGTGTCAATGCGCCCCCTACAAAGTCTCATGTTAGGGCGCGAAGCTTGATTTTGCACCGGCTCCTTCGGCTTCTTTCCTCTATGCCTTCCTTATCGTAGAGTTGCTTTGCTCGAGTATTGACATCCTTGCAGTCCAGTCCATTTTCTTTTCAAAGAAGTGGGAAGGACTGGACCGGATCCGACGCCCAGGTCCGGGGTTGGGTCGATGCGGCCCTTTCTTTCTTTCTTTCACTCTCGGGTTTCCTTTCTGAAAGCAACGAGGTGGGTGACTCCTCACAATGTCCCCATTCGGTTTCCTTCGATTCTACGACGCTTCATTCTCCTTGTTCAATGGACGGCTTCATGTAATGTTATCCCCGCATATGGGCCTCTTATCCTATCCGCCTGAATTTGCTTTCGTATGATTTGATACCCAATTTTTGCTCTCGAACTCGTCCAGAGCCACATGTGTACATTCACTATTTTTTTCTCGGTCAATCACGGTACGGATGACCCTCGTTCTTGTCCCCCCGATCTGCCACTCCCTTAGATCCAGCTCTGCACGCAGCCTTCACGCAACTATTATGCTTGGATTCCTGGCTCGTGTCTTCATTTCCCGGCACTAGGTTGGCCCGACTTTCAATTCTCAGAATTCTGCCCCCTTCTTTTCGCGCTATTCATATCCTGATTGTTTTGCCAATTCTTCACCACATCTTACTAGTGACAGCGACCTCCGTGCCTCTTGTGCCAACGGTTTGTTGCTTCTGAACACCACCACGTCTATTCTTTCTTCACAGCCCACCCTCGGAGTTGCAGTCAAGTCCAAGTCCAAATTCAAATCCAAGGCTTCGAAGCTTGACCTTTCCACCGGGTGCCCTTCTCCGAAGTGTATAACTTTCGATGTGCAGTTTCCACCTTCTTCCGCGGCGATTGTGCGAAATCATATCTATTCTTACTGTGTTAGCCACCGTTGACTTCCTCAAGGCCACGATGTAGCTTCTCCTGCAGCGCTTACTTTGTGCTCGGACTATTTATCCACTACCAAGTCGACCCTCTTTCTCTGCCGCACAGCTACCCTCGCGGAAGGCACGGAGCTGATAACGGATAAGAAGTAGTAAGTGGACGCATTTATGCCATTCTTTTGCTATCTCTATGACGCATGGATTCTAGGCCTTGGACAGCTCGAGAGACGACCCCTCATGGATTTCCTCCCACCTTCTGGTGAATGGAACCTAGAATTCATGGGCGACTAGTCGTTCAGTCTCGTTCTCTATTTGCTACCTCAAGTCCAAAAAAAGGTATCACGCTTTCCACGTAAAGTAGCTCGAACCGGCCTCCGAGAAGATGCTGAAGAGAAAGAACCAGAAGAGATACAAGCATGGAAACTGGCGGATTCCATATCTCGTGGCACACTGTTCTCTTGTAAAGATAATGTTCCATCAAAGAAAGGACCACGTTACTTCGAGCCTGCTAATTGACGTTGCGGGAAGGTAAGGCAGTGCTGATAGGACTCCGAGTCGTTTAAAGTCACCGATGGAAAAGGTCTGGAAGGTAAGTGACTATCTCAAAAAGCGACTCGGAGTAGTAAGGTCGATAAATAGGAACGAAAAAGGGGATCTCGGGCACCCTTGATTCGCAGCTGCCGTAAACTCGAGTCAGCTTACTTGCAGGAAACATCGAGACGAAGAGGGAGAGTAAGGAGAGGGTACAAGCACGTTGTGACTCCGAGTCCTCTCATTTTCATCCTTTGTTTCCCTCCTGCTGACGATACGCATGTCTAAAGTTAGCTACTCTTAGCGACTTCACGTTGGGCTGATCCGTTTACACGGACGCGCATGCTAATAGCGAAGAATTCTACGTGGATATTCTTAGGAAAATCTGTAATTCCTCATATCTCTTATGGGCGTAAGGCTTGAGCTGGAGTCAGGCGTCGGGATTTTTCTCCAATGAGGCCGTTCTGTCGATTTCGGCCCTTGGCTTGATCGGACCATCGGACACTTATTGCAGTGATTATGACCTTTACTTCTGTCGCTATATAGCCTGAAGGACGAGGGAGACAGACGGAGGGGCCTTTAGCATTGGCATATTTCTTGTTCCTTCATCGATTGGACAAAACGCGGGAACAAATTCCCTTTTATTCCACCTTTCCAAGCACACTCGCCTGCAGACCTTGAGAACGGGCCCGGAGTCGGTTCGTCCAAGTCGCCGCCATCGCCAAAGCCAGCAAGGCTTTCACGAACATTACGTTTCAACGCCTCCGGTGAGTCCTTAATCCATGAAACCTCGCTCTACCTCGCCCTCTCCCAGTCCCTTGACGAAACGTTAAATTGGATACTTTAATCAATCGCTTCGGAGAAGCTTCTGACGCGACATTGTCAATAGATATCTCGTCACCGTAGGTCGGCGGTCTTGACTGCTCGGATCCGTCCCGCTTCACCGTCTGACCTCGAACCTTGAAGAACAAAGCGGATGCAGTCTGTTTCGGTAAGCCTTTGCGGAGATCATCACGATGCACTACGTCCGTTGGCCCGAAATGGTCTAATAAAGTGATTCGTATGGGGTGCGCGTTTCTTGGTTCTCATTGAATCCCTGAGCATCTGAATTCATGCACGTTGAGCATTACGGCGTATGAGGGGGAAAGGGGCAGAGGTGATGGTCCTAGCGGACCTGCCTACTCAGACTGCCATTGGGCCATGGACCGGAACTCGGATTAAGGTTCACTGAGATGGCGAAGCGGCGTTGAGCCACATTGCTAACTCGAAGAACTTGAAATTCTCCGGCTGGTCTGGAGCCACGGAATGCTTAGCGGAGGCTTCCCAAAAAAGATGATGCCTGGCTTAGATAGGGTGCTGTCAAAGGCTGAACACAGTAAGCATGGTCGGAGAATCCTAGTACGCCAAAGCGCTACCACAGTATTTTCTATTCTTGGTTTGAAACTGACAGCAGTTAAAGCAGCTATCATGGATTCAATTTGTCGAATGGGAGCTCGACAGAAAGCGTATCCTACATCAGAATCCCCTGAACGAAGTCAAATTAACTTGAAGGCGTACATCATGATGTGCTTACATCCGTAATAGAGCTCGTTTCTTTTGCTGTTGTTTTGGTCGTTTACAGTCACCGAGCGTACTCGTGGCTGATTGGATGAAGCATTGGAATATCTGCGGCGTCGCTCCAGGCGGCCAGGCCTTGGAGTCTTTGAAATGTCTTCTCCCGCCGCTTCGACCAATTGGGAATCGGGAGCTCGTGAAATGTGTTGGGTGGGCTGTGTGGAAAGTAAGTTTGCGCTTCGACCAGCTCAGACTGAATACTTCACAGGCCACCGAAGTTGAGCCCGCCAGTGAGTGGCCCTTCGTAATTCAATCGGTTCATTGTTAATTTCTGAGGCGCGATATAGCAGATATAGTTCTAGGGTGATGATGCAAGAGAAGGGAAAGAGAAGAAACTTATGTCACGAAACGCATGACTGACAGAATCTTTAAAGGGATTTATGTTGAGTCGAACAAGCTCAAGATGAAGGGTCGAAGAATTCCCTCCCTTTCTCCTCCGCAACTCGGGTACTGGTGCGGTGCGGGAACTTCCGCCGGGAGGTGAAAAATCATCTCCTCTTTTCCTCATCACCAATAAATTCAGAAGAAATATCTTACGCTACTCCTTACTCTTGGATTGCTCAAGTATACTCAATCGTTCAGTCGGAATAAAAGGCGAGGAAACGCAGAGTAAAGCTGGGTTACTAACGAGTACCGTTCCTCCCGTGAAGGACAAATAACCTCAAAGTTCAAGAAGCTTTGACTTCTAGACCTTAATCGTGCCTGTGCTCCACTCTGGACACCGGCAGAGCATAGGACCAAGGGCCAGGCGAACGCCACTGGAGGCACAAGCGCATAAGGTAGTGGCCCTTCACTTCAGTCTGAAGATCGGAAGAAATACTAAGACCTATGTTTACTTTCTTCTCGTCGTTCTTTGAACGCACCCGAGACTGTCGAGCCGAGAGCACCTAACCCACCAAAGAAGCTGCATGCACAAAATTCCGTATGATTACAATAATAATGCGATAAGGTGTGAAGGCAAGAAGATGTATGAGAGCAACGTAGACAAGAAGTCATGAGGCTATTAACCATGTAAAATGAATGGAAAGTCGTGAAAAGAGCGGAAGAAGATCATCGTCACGGAACATACGGTACATCTATAGCGCCGGTTTGAGGAAATCACCATTCGAATTCGCTGAAGAAAGCGAACCTTCAATATGAAACGCGTGTAACCTGCATGTAAAAAGGGAAACGCACCAAGTGCATTTTGCGAACAGGTAGTCCTTCCCATTGATGTGGATCATGCCATCCTTAAGGACACACTTCCACTTGTTCTTCACGCGTGCAACCTTTTCATAGTATGGAAGTCAAATGGACACAAATAAATCAGAACGTTGCACCCACCTTATCATAGGTACAGAAGACTATATCAGTCTCACCAAGTGCACCGTCTTGATCTTCTTCCTCAGCATCAGAGTCGGAGTCATCTAAATCCGAGTTAATTTCTTCCGTGTCTTTCGACACAGAGGATGGCTGGGGTAGCGATGGATGTGAGGTCCTCGGGGGAGCGTAGGATTGACTGGCCGGAGGGCTCGATGCATCAGATTCGGAAGACGAAGGTCCGTCTACTTGCGGTATCCGAGGCTGGGGGGTGTGGGGGGCCGGGCTCGCCGATTGAGTGTACGGTTGCCGCGCCTGAGGAAATGAATTGTAATGATTTTGCACGCCAACGGGAACCGGCGGTGGCCTTTGTGGTCCAGGCAAGGTTGGTCCTGGAAGGGTCGGCATGTACGTCGAGATAGCAGTAGGCATCGAAAATCGACTATCGACCGGCTCAGCTTTAACCTGCGTCTGGGGCTGAGGAGGCTGATTGGGAGAGTATGGAGTGTATGCGTTGGAAATCGGGGGAAGGGATGGATGTTGCATCACATGAGGAGGATAATGGTGATGATGTGCTGCTGATGCTTGAGGAGGTGGGACTTGCGTTTCGAACTCTGCGACGTTTGAGGCAATCACCTTATTCTCCCAACGCTACACAATCCGAAGTCAGCCTCCAACGATAACATACCACCCACCATAAAACATCGATACTCACGCTTTGTAAGTCGCTTAAAATGTCCTCACCGACACCGTAATCGTCAAAATCATTCTTTATGTTGGTAATGACATCGTCGATGATCGCTCGATAGATAGCAGGCTCAAGAAAGGTGAGGCTCAAGCTGCACCATTCAACAAGGAATAGTGTTCAGCTCACCACAATTTTATTAGACATGCCACTTTTCTAACACGACGACGACGGGAAGAGCGCGGACGACGGGCGACGACGGGGGCGCGCGGCGCTGATGGGGGTGAAAGGGAGAGTTTGACCCTTTATATAGTTCGTGACTCTCCGGGTTCAAGAGGCGTACACGTCGACACCCTATAGCTCACGTAAGCGTAAGCTTACGTGATTATATCAATTTCGTCATTTTAAGTGCGCGCCGTTCCAGGTCAGGTTTTAGCTTAGCATGCATGAACTACCTTGCTTGCAACAACGATGGGTCATTTGCTAGACTTTGTAAGCCGACACTCAAGGCTCACTGGCATCGGACAACTTGTATTTGGCTTAATTCTGGGAATATCGGCTTCTCTTACGTCGTCAAAAGTAGTTGAGCTTTACAGTGAACGGAAACGCAGAGCTGCTGAGGCACAATTGCTGGACTTACCGGAAAGGCCGATTGAGGTGCGGAGCGATGAAATAGTAGATGGTGTCTCAGGTCTTATCGGTGCGAAAAAGTTTTTGTCCCAATAAGTTTTTCTTTTACTAATTTTTTTTTTGCAAGGTAATACACCTCTAGTCCGAATAAAATCCTTGAGTGATGCTCTCGGTGTGGAAATATTAGGAAAGGCTGAGGTTGGTTTAAAAAACTATGACTTGTCCATTAGAAGTAACGATTAACGGATGAATGGGCCAGTTCTTCAATCCTGGTGGTAGCGTTAAAGACAGAGTTGCTAAAAGAGGTAAGTTGTCTGCAGTCTCCAAAGAAACTTGACATTCAACGTCCTTCAAGTAATCGACGACGCCGAAGCTCAAGGTTTGCTTCATCCCCATACTGGATCGAGGATTTTTGAAGGCACCGTTGGGTCTACCGGAATTTCCATAGCAACTATTGCCCGCGCGCGGTAGGTCCTATTTTCCTTATTCCCTTGAAGCATCACCAAATGAGATTCCTGACCCTTTCCATAGGGGCTATGAGGCCAGTTAGTCCACTTCGAAGCATACTCGCGAGTGGGAAATTGAACATCACAAAACTCCAGCTATTATCATGCCCGATGATGTCGCAGAAGAGAAGACTAAAGCCTTGCTTGCTCTCGGAGCTCAAATTGAAAAGGTTCGACCAGCGAGTATAGTGGACAAGAAACAGGTACTGCCTCAGGTTCGTCGTAGTCTGGATGGAGAGTACTAAAGCCTCTGTTTCAGTTCGTCGTAAGTCAATCGGCGGCCTTACATGCTCTTCGTCTAATATTCCGATCAGAACCTGGCTAAACAACGAGCAAAAGAATTCGGAAGGACAGATCTTGTCCACGCACTCGAGGCCTCGTTCAACGCAAACAAAACATCAACCTTCGACGAGTCAGACGTCGTCGTAGCGACGGAGGCATCGGAAGACGAAACGCAGAGCACAGACCCTTCACCCCAGGATGAGTTAAAGACGAGACCTCGAGGGTTCTTCGCCGACCAGTTCGAAGTTCGTCGAAAATAGCTGAGAGAGATGCCATGCTCCTGATATCGCCTCTCTTCTAAGAATCATAGTAACTACCAAGCGCATTACGACGGAACAGGGCCGGAGATCTGGCGACAAACAAACGGGAAAATAAACGCGTTCGTGTCAGGAGCTGGTCAGTGTTTATTTACTTTTCTTTTCTCATCCACGAAGCTTCCCGTCTCATTTGATTCTGGTCTTACTTAGGTACCGGCGGCACGATTGCAGGTACAGGCAAATACTTCAAGGACATGGATGAAAGCATTCTCGTCGTGTTGAGCGATCCGGAAGGTTCTGGGTTACACAACAAAGTCGGTCCATGCTCATGCGTCTGGCTTGAGAAAATAATCTCTGAAGCTCCATTCCTTTGAAAACTTTAGATCAAGTTCGGCGTCATGTACGACTCACGAGAAAAAGAAGGGACAAAGAGGCGACATCAAGTAGACACCGTCGTCGAGGGCGTGTAAGTCCGCTTAGCTTTTTTATTTTTGGAAACAAAGAAGCGGGATGCGAATGCATTATAACTTCTCATCTTATCATCTCCCGTAGCGGGATCAATCGCCTCACAAAGAATTTCGAACACGCCCTACCCGTCATCGACGACGCCATCCGGTCAGTTCTTTTCCTTCCCTTTCACCCATCCCACCCTCTAATATACCTCTTAAACTAACAATCAAAACCGACCGAAATCAAACTATCCTCATTATCGAACCCAGAGTCTCTGACGCCGAAGCCGTCGCAATGTCCCGTTTCCTCGTTCTCAACGACGGCCTCTTCCTCGGCTCGAGCAGTGCCGTGAACCTCTTTGCGTGCATCAAGCTCGCGAAGCAGAGGGGTTGGAAAGACGGAGAGCGAATCGTGACGATATTGTACGTTGTTAATTTTACTTCACTTCACATATAAATGGAGTGGAACCTGATCAACATCAACGTCAACTTGGCTCGCTTTTTCGATCGCTCTACTTTCTTTTTGGTGCGTCCAGGTGTGACTCAGGGAATCGGCATTATTCAAAGGTAAAAGTCCCTTCTTAACCAATTATTTGGCCAAATTGCTGAAGTCTAACCACTCGACGTTGTCCCAAACGACAGTTCTGGTGAGTACCATCCGTACCCCATCCTATTTACTTCCAACAGGATCACTGACCAACTCGAACATACATGCAGGAACGACGACTACCTCCAAAAAGCCGGTATTCCGATTGACCTGTCAATAGTGGACAATGTATTGGGTTATAGTACGAACGCGGGCATGAAGCGGTGACCAGTACTAGCGACCAGTGAACAGTGTACTGTACGATGAAAGAAAGAAAGAAAGCGACGAAAGGCGGAGAGAAGTTAATGCATCGTACACGACGATTTTAGTATACCACAAAAGAAATCCGGGAGAGTGAAGAGTGAAGAGTGAAGGGTGAACGGGGGACGAAGAAAGTTACGGTCAAAGGATGAACGTGGCGAGGAAGGGTGCAGAGCAGAGCATTACATACATTCAAATAAAAATGAAACGAAACGAAACCGGAAAACGGGGTTCAAAGATATTTGAAAGCGAAGAAAGGGGGGGGGGGGGGCGGGAAGGCTGGAAGGAAAACTGCCTTCATGCGGGTAAGAGAAAAAGAGTTGGACGGCACGGTATGAGATAATCTGATCTGACCTGGTCTATCGTGCCATAAGCGGGGGAAGAGGGAGGTGACATGAGGACTGCGAGAGACGTGGATGCTAATCTGCTAACTTGCTACGTTTTACAAATGATAAGATATATATTGGAATATCGATGAGTTACGTTTGGGCGTTGGTGTGGATGAGACGATGAGACGTCGGGTGGGTGGGTGTTAAGTACTGAAGAATTTTGGGAATTCGGGTGAGGGTGTGGAGGTAGGTGAAAGAAAATAGGGGGGTGTCGGATGTCGGATGTCGGATGTCGGAGGGGATGCATGAAATGAAGTGAGGGAGGGAGAAGTGATGGGGAGCGGGTAGGTTGGGAGTGAGGGGAAGGCATGGATGAATAACTCGTCGAAGTCCGATTCCAGATAGTAGAATGAAATGGACGAGATAGAAGGAAGGAACGGACACAGAAAGAAAAGAAAGCATCAAAGTCATACAGCGTCATTGCGACAACGGCATCACCGACATCGGCGACACATTCGATATATTCGCCAACGGCGACGCTTCCTTCATCCCATTCATCCCATTCAATCCATTCAGTCCGTTCGCCCCAATTGCGCCATTCGGCGGCGACCCGTTCAACGAAGGAAGGACAGAATACGATGTCCGCGGGGTCGCGAGCGAGTATTCCCTCGAGTGCGTGGAGGACGAGGAGAGAGTGAGGGAGGGTGCAGCACTAAGGGTCGAGGGGTAAGCAAGTGCAGCGATTGTAATCAAACGGCAAACGCATGTCGCCAGAAGAAAAGAGCACGTACGGCGTCTCCACATTCCCCATCCCCAATCCCATCCCTACCATACCGTCCTTCCCATTTACATTCCCATTCACACCCTCCCTCTCCTCCCCAGGCCCCACCACCTTCAAAAACCCCGCCTGATGCAAAAAATCCCAAACGACCATCGCCTTCTTCCCGTCCACTTTCATCACCTCCCCCGCGTCCTTCCTCCTCAGCCTCCCGCCCCTCCTCGCATACTCCCTCACCAGCTGCTCCTTCATCACGAGATACGGGCGCGGCATGATGCGTAGTTTCGAGCATAGGGTTTGTTCGTTTGGCGTGAGGAGGTGGAGGGAAGGGGCTGTGGAGAGGTGGATGGGACCGTCTATGACATGAAAGAAAGAGGGAGTTTTGTTGTTAGTTATCATTCGGATTCATAAAGGAAGAAGAGAAGGGACGCACGGGATCTTTTTGGTGCGGCGGTGACGCCCGATCCAGGCGCACCAGAACGTACAGGCGCCTCGACTTCCCTAACTTCCGCATCCTGGAACGAGGCCATGCTCCCCGCGCGCCTCGCCTCGGGGACCGACGAAGCGCGGCTACTCCCAGGCCTCAAGTTCAGATGTTTATACGAGTCTGAAGCGATATTTGCCTTTATTTGATTCTATAAGTTAGGGCCAAATGATTGAGCGAAGGTGGATGAGGTTGTTTGGTTAGCTTGGATGTGATGGTAGGAAGATGTGCACACGTACCCTTTTCTGGAAATCCGAGTCGTACCGGTCGACGTCAGCGTGCGTTCTGAGACCCATGCGACGGTAGTGCTGAAGCTCCTGTATCCGTTTGCGAAGTATCGATTCCCCTTGAAGGTCGTGGGAAAGAGTCAGAGAGGCTAGTCAAATCCAAGGGTGCTTATTGTGGTAATGGTAATGACTCACAGAGAATGCCATCGACAAAGTTATCATAGTCCTCCGACGTCTGGAGCTTTGCTAATGGTCTCAACCTTTGAGCGATGTCTTTTTCTTCCTTCGGCCTCTTCTTTTCGTTAGCTTGCATCTGTCCAACCCAAACCAATAACATCAGTTCCGTCTCAATCGTGGTGAAAGAGAGAAAAAGGACAAAGGACAAAGGTCAAATTCACTGCACGCACCTTCTTATACTCGAGCAACCCCCGATCAAACATGATCGCCTTATTCTCCAGCCGTTTCTCCAACCGCTGATTATACATATCCATCAACGAAAGCTTGAACCGTACCGATTCCCTCGTCTCGTACGGAGGCGGCAACACGGGCTCTTCCGTATCCGCAGCCGCCTCCGCCTCCAATTTCTGCTTATCCCTATCCTTCGCCTTCGCCTTCGTCTTCGTCTTCGTCGACTTGGCCTTCTCCGCCTCCTTGTTCAGCTTTTCCCGTCGTACTTCCGCGTTCCCATTCGCGACGTCGTACCCGTTGATAACAGCACTCATCACGTCCGCCCTTTCCGCACTCGGGTCCCGCTCACTCATCGTCCCATCCCCACCCCCACCCGCAACACCATTCGCGTTCCCATTCCCATTCACATTAGCAGCAGCCAACAACATCCTCTTCCTCCCCCTCCTGCGCTCTTCCTCCAGCTTCGCCCTCGCGATGACGTCCACGTCCTGTTCGTCCACAGGGACCTCGTCGCCCCCAAACTCGGTCACGACGCCAAACTCGAGGTCCTTGACGAGGTCCTCCGCGTCGTTGTCGAGCTCGTGCTCGAATTCGAGGCGGCCGGGGAGGAAGGTCGTGATATCGTGGACGCCTGGGGCGGAGGTCGGGGGAGGGACGGGTTTAGAGTTGGCGACGGCGGCGGACATGGAGGATATCCGGCGTCTTTTGCGTTCGTGGAACTGGACGGGGTCGACGTGGAAGGTTTGGTCCATTTTCTGTTTGTTTTTTTTTAAAAAAAGGCGGAAAAGAGAGTTTCATAGCGTGTGAGCGATACGACGGGGATTGGGAAAAAAAATACGAGGAGACGAACTGGTAACGGCCAGTTGGGAGAATTGATGTAAACTTGATTGTAATGTTCTTCTACTTCTTCCTTTGTCCGCGTCCCGACATGCTTCGCAATCTCCTGCCAATTCCCAAGACCTTGCAACGCAATTCCCTCAACCAACAGCAGCTCCCTTGATCGTCCCAAAACGTAAGCAATTAGCATCCATCAAAAGAAAGCAGCATAATTTTTTTAAAAACAAGACACGCACTCATCCGCGCCCCAATCCTCTACGAATATCGGATACGAATGCAACTCGATGACCCGATACGAGTGGCCCCTCCTATGCGACTTGAACTCCTTTCCGAGGCAGAAACATGAGGGACAGATATCGATGCTGTCCTCTAAGGTGTCGCACACCGGGTCGGCGCATGTGATGCGGATGGAATGGGTGAGGTCGCGAGTGCACGAGTCACAGGTGATTTGGAGGCCTGGTTCGTTCACCGCTGTATGGGATGTTAGCAATGATGGATGGGACAGGAAAAGCAGCGCATACGAGGCGAGGAAAGGTGTGGAGGTGATCAAGGTCAAAAGCAATAAAAAAAAATGAAAGTGAAAGTAAAAGTAATGGAGGGGAAGGGAGATGAAAATGCATGGCGGAGCGGAGGCGATGAGGGCAGTATTACGTAATGAAGCCGCGCACAGGCAGAGAGATGATCGATTAGGGATTCGAAAAATGGGCCCAATTCCCATATAAATACGAGAAGCGCGGCGAAGTGATTTGAGCAGGGGGAAGAGAGGAGAGTTTCGTTTCCGTCAGGTTTCCCTTTGCTCTCTCTGGCTTGTGGCGAAACAACAACACTTATGCAACTCACCTTGGATCTCGTCGGGTAGTAGCGTCCTCTTTCGCTGCGTGATCGTCATCGTCGTCGTCGTCTTCGGCCGCTACGCTCCGTCTGTCGGTGGATCACTTCGTCGTTGTCGTCGTCGAGCTCGGAAGGATCCTTTCTTCCACGTGATTACAGGCGGGTCCTTCCTCAGTATTACTATTCGATATGAGAACGTTACAACTCGATCGTTCTCTAGCTTCTTCAACACCGCAAGTCCAAACCCGTATATCGAAAAGGGCCCGACTCGAGCCTTTGTTTTCGTAATCGCCAGTCAGCCTTATAGCCCCCTACACTCTTCAAACGAAGGGAGCGACTCACAAATGATGTAAAAGTGCGGTATCAAGCTCCCGATGCAATCGAGTCTCGTGAACGAGTGCTCTTCTCCAAGCCGTGAGTTGTGATGAACGGACACGGTGGAAGGCGCGCCGTCGTCGGGTGGGTGGTCTCGTCGGGGTCGTTGCTCGACGTCAGGTGTGTGGCCGCGTCGTGCCTTAGTAAGTTAGTCAAGAAAGGGGAGGGGCGTGTGGGCTTAATTTGGTAAGCGAGGGCTTGGTATGGTGGTATGTTCTCACGGTTGTTATGGCCACGCCACTTGTATAGCGACTTTAATTGAATGTTCAACGCTTTGCCTCATCCTCACCTTCGTTTCGTTTCTTTCATTTGACTTCGATGTTGCGTATGTGCGGGGCGCTCGACTATGGCGTAACTATACTATGAGCTTCACCTATGCAATATAAAGAGACTCTCGTTGCGACAAAGTCTCTCCCTCACCCCCCCCCCCCCCCACCCAAAGCTTCGGACTCGGACACACCTTTGCGTCGACATCATTCCTGTCATGTACTTTACACGATGACGATGACCCAGAACGAACGAAACCGAAACACCAACGCGCAGACCTTTCAACGAAGAAGCTTTCTGTATCACTCGCCTTCCAACTTCAACCATCGACCCTTCTTCTCTTCTCTTCTCTCGAAAGCTGACTAATCTCAGCACCAGCACCCATGCATCATCACACCGCACCCTGTTCCTCACCTTCCCTTCCCTTCCCTTCCCTTCCCATACGCATCTCATCCATTTCCATTCTCACGTCCACCGGATACCCTTGAATCAAAAATAAGAGTCTCGCTTCGCTATTGCTGTCATTATATTACAGAAACCGGGTCGATTATCTGTCCCTTTGGTTCTTTTGGGAGGGTTTGGTGGAAGATGAAATGCGGAGATGGGTCTTTTGAGAGACACCCGCGGGGGGAGGGGGGGTTCGTTGTGGTTTTGGTCGAACGAGGGGATGATTCACGTAAGTCGTCTTGGTCTTCGAGGTGGGATGCGGAGTGATCTCGACAAAATAAAATGCACTGGTACGTATGCACGTCGTTGCATTCGTCTTCGCCTTCGTCTCACTCTGAACATCTTCATCTTCATCGCATCGCGTCGCGTCGTTCCAGGGCCCATCTCATCTCAACCGTACTTTCCAAACCCAACCCATGAATCAGCACCAGCACCAGCACCTTTATCCCGGACTTTGCTATCCAAACCCAAGCTTGGTGGAATGGGACTCGACTGTGCTTGTTGGGGAGTACCAGTAGCAGTTCAGGCTTTATACGTTACCACCACGAAAAGGGAGAAGGGCGTGTTCTTGGTCTTGGTCATGGTCGTGGTCGTGGTCATGATGAAGGACGAGTCCAGTCATCACACAAAGGACAAATGAGAAAGGACAAAAGGACCCGCCTCGAATCCTTAACTCGAACTTCATCCCCCCTCAGAAAACAATAGGATCCTTGGTGCTTGTGCTTGCCAGGCCAGGCTCCAAACGGGATCCGTGTACAATGTCAATATCAATATCTCAATGGTAATGGAAATCCGGACCGATTCGGCGAGAAGGAACTCGTGAAGCAGGGCAGAGCTCGAGGCAACGAGGCTAACGCTAACATTAACTTTATTGAACCCCAAATTGAAATTATAATGAGACGTCGTTCTTCATTCTTACTTCGTCGCTAACACCAGGCCGCGAGATATGAATAGAACGGAATATTAATGGATGGGGACAAGGACAAGGACAAGGACGCCGTGGGTCGCCGCGTTCGGTCTCAAGCGCGCGTCCATGCAACATGCAACATGCAACATGCTTTGAAAGAGATAGAGATAGAGGGTGTGGGTGTTCTGGAACAGGACAGGTCCAGGTCTAGGTCAGTTGCTTACATATCCACATCCACATCCACGTTCCTTGTCTGACCGCGTCCTTCTCAGAGCTCTCTTCTCTGGTTCTAGATAGTGACATCCCCTTAAGCTTACCCTTGCCCTCACCCTCGCCCTCGCCCTTGCTAGCTACTAAGCACACCGAACACGCGTTCGTCATATCATCGAGTCAAGCAAAGGTCCAGCAAGGCGGACGACACGCAGAAACGCGAGCGCGTGGGTGCGTGGTGTCGACGAGGAAGGACAAGAACACGAAGCGCTCGACCTTTGCTTCAGCTTCAGCTTCGGGTTCGGGGTCGGGTTCGGGTTCAGGGGGTTGTCTGGTTACTGGTTACTGGTCACTGTTACTGTTACTCCACATACAGTACTAGTACTAGTACTGTTATTCCATGATGCAATATTAATAGCTAAAGAGCGCGTTATCAACATTAATGCTGCTGACGCTGGACGCTGGACGCTGAACGTTGATAAGGATGAAGCGTGAAGCGTGAAGAAGGATGTGGAAATGGGACACATGCTGACACATGACACATGACAGCCCACCCTCCCTCCTCCCTTTCGGCACCGCACCCCACGGGGTCATACACGAATGAATATTAATATTCTGTATTGACGAGGGTGAGGACAATTCTGAATTCAGTTAGGAAGATACAATACGAGGTGACGAGTTTACGGGGCAGTACTGAGTACTGAGTACCGGTGTTTCGTGAGTTTTTCGCTCAGAGCATACTCTGAGTATGCATGTCGTCCATTTCTCTATCATAGTCTATGGGATACAGGTACATGCACATGTGTCGATAAACACTAGAACTCCGTTTTCTCTCTCTGTCTCTCTGTCTTCTCTCCTTCCTTTCCTGTGTACGACGTAGCACCAAACATCACTGTGAGGCGTATACTGAAGCCGGCGGCGCGGGCGCCCTCTGGATCAATGTCAATGGATTGGGATTGATGTCCCCGTCGGCCAATTACAGCGAGGGGACAGACGGGGGCTCAAGGACGGGGTGACACGTGTGGAAATTGGAATGGAGGATTGAATGGTGTCCGTTCGAGAACGAGAACATGAGCGGGGTGACTTCGGAGGGAGAACCGGGGGGGGGGGATGGAGAGGCACGTTGGTGAAGATAGGAATAGGAAATATTAATGCTTTTTGGTGTCTAGTTGTCGACGCTCGAGTACTTCTTCCTCGCGAGTCGCGGTGTCGTGCAGTTCGCAGTTCGCAGTCGAGTTGTTTTTTGGGTGTAACGCAATATTAATGAGAACGGGAATGTTGTGTTTCTCCGTCCCCGTAGCGTACGGAACGAGCGGGTCGATAGGCCAAGGCCAAGGTGAAGGTGGATTGATGATTTGGTGATGACATACGAGGATGACATTTGGATCTTACTCAGAGCTTATTCAGTCCAGTTGCCATTGGCGTTGGCGTTGGCCAGGGGGAAAGGATGAGAACAGAGACAGAGAAGAGTTTAGGCGGCGCGGCGCGGCGATTTAAAAATTAAAGAAAAGACAAAATATCGCACGTCCCCCTCCCATCCTCCATTCGTCCAAAATTACTCAAGAGAAGTTTTCTTTGAAGGGACTTTTGGATAAATCGAGGCACTAAGACTTCTAAATGGGTCGAAAACGCGAAGAGGAAGAGGGAGCGATCGGGCCGGAGAGACGAGAGGGAGAGGTGCTTATAAAGCTTGCTGAGAAAAATGAGAGATGGCCGAGGGGGGGCACATGTGCATGGATGGACATGGATCTTTGACTCCCGATAAACGCCTCGCTTCTCTTTAACCCATCATCATCTCCTCCTCCCAGCACGCAAT
This sequence comes from Hymenochaete sp. R1, assembly GCA_019400425.1. NCBI lineage: Eukaryota > Fungi > Basidiomycota > Agaricomycetes > Hymenochaetales > Hymenochaetaceae > Hymenochaete > Hymenochaete sp. R1. The sequence continues at coordinate 128,232 of JAFREE010000039.1, forward strand.
CCTATTCAGTATTCTCAATCTCTCTCCCCTCCTTTCCTACTCGACTCGACTCGACTCATCGTCTCGCTCTCTGTGTCGACATTGTTTTGTTATTTCTGAACGGCCCCTAAGCTGGAGCAGGTAGCGTAAGCCCGCAAGCCAATCCACTTGCACAGCAATCGCAATCGCAAAGCTCGCGCAATGCCCGCTTCTCATCTACACGGCCTCAACGTCGTCCTCCCCGACAGCCCAGAAGACACCACACTCCACAATAACCAACAACCACACCAGCTCCAGCACCAACATTCACACCAACAACATCAGCAACAGCACCAACATGACTTACTAGGCGGACACCACTTCCCCGACCTCGCCGCCCAGCTCGACCTCTGGTCGACGCTCAACTTCCAGTCGGACGAGCCGTTCGACGGTGCTGGCGCCGGGGCGGGGGGACACCGTGCGAAGGCGGGGTTGTTGGGGAGCCCGTCGGCGTTTGATGGGGATGTGGATGTGGATGGGGACGAGAAGGACGAGGAGGAGGGAGAGGTGGAGGGGCCGGCGTCGCTTGATAGCCACGTGAATGCGGTCAACCCGTCTCCGACGCAGGCGCCTCTGCTTCCCTCTTCTTCTACGACAGCGGCTGCGACAGCGAACGCAGACTCGACCACGCACGCGTTCTCTCAACTACACCAACAGCATACATTCAACTTTCCAGGCCAGCACGGACACGGAGGGGGAGCGGGAGAGGGGCAAGGAAGCGGGAACGTCGACATTAGCTCGATCCTTGCGAGTTTCGGCATCGACCCGTACCTCGTCCCACAGGTCCCCGCGCCCGTCTCCGTCTCCGCACCATCGGCGGCGACGGCGACTGCGAGCCTCGCGCAGCTGCTCTCCGCGTACCCGTTTGCGAACCCGCCGTTCCTCCCGCATTCGGCTGCGGCTCCAGCTCCAGCTCCGGCATTAACGCCAGCTCCTCCGGCGCATATATCGCCTGCTGTGTTGTCGGCGTCGACGTCTGCTTCGTCGGCGGGGGCGGGAGAGGCGGCGGCGGCGTCTATGACTGGTCAGGCATCGACGGTGATGGGGAGCGAACATAAGAAAGCGAGGACGCGGAAGACGTCCGTCGTCCCGAAATCCGCTACATCCGAGCAACACGACCCACTCGCCTCCTCCGCCGTCACCGCTGCCGCCGTCGACGATGACGACTCCGCCTCCCTCGCCCTCTCCCCCACCTCGCCCCTCTCCCCAACAAAAGACCCCATCACCGGCGCCGCCGCCGCCGACGGAACCCTCAACGCAGCCGAAGACAAGCGGCGGCGGAACACGGCCGCGTCGGCGCGTTTCCGGATGAAGAAGAAGGAGCGGGAGGCGGCGTTGGAGAAGAGGGCGGCGGAGTTGGAGGTGAGGGTGGGTGCGCTGGAGAGGGAGTGTGAGGGGTTGAGGAGGGAGAATGGGTGGTTGAAGGGGCTTGTGGTGGGGGTTACGGGGGCTAGTCAGGGGGTTGGGGTTGGGGTCGGTGTTGGGGGCGGGGGTGGTGTCGGTGTCGGTGTCGGGGGCGGGGTTGGTGCTTCGGCGGGGTCGGTGGCGGGAACGGGGACGGGGAAGCGGAAAAGGGAGGAGGCGGGGATCGAGGCGTGAGGGGATGAGGGGAGTACCCACTACCTACTACCTACTGACAGCGACGAAGACCAACGACACAGCGAACAAACGAATCCAAAAAAAATGTATCCATCGTTCATTCCTTCCTTCCTTTCTGTCTATCTATCTATCTATCTACCTATCTTTTTCTTCCTCCTTCCTGTCTTTTTATCGTTTCGTCGTTTTATTTTCCTATATCTCCATCTCCATCTCCACCTCGGCTTCGAACTCCTTTTTGGTTCCTTACTGTGATTGTAACGCGGGACGCGGGTTTCCCATTGATAGCGATGTTGATGTTATCGGCTCTACTCACCCCTTACCCCTCGGCGTGAAAGGCAAAGGGAAAGAAACGTCTTCCCCTACCCTTCCTCTCTCTATCGTCTCTGAAATCCTTGCATCTCCGAATCATTAATATTGAATCGTCGAATCTTCGAATCGTTGAACGTCGCCCTTTCGCTTTAAGGTAAGCTCAGGCTCAGGCTCAGGCATGATATCAACTTGAACTTGTCGACTGTCCGATGCGATGATTGCCATTAATAATAATATTCATTCCTTATCTTATACATGTACATGTATGCATGCATGATCGACGTTGTGGGGTTATGGTTATCTTTAATCTTATCAACCAGTACTAGTCTGCTTGTAAGCTTGTAAGCTTGTAAGAAAGATCCCGACCTCACGACTTTACTCTTACACTTACTCAGCACCGGAGGGCAGAGAGCGGAGAGCATACATCCACTCATCTCACACAAGTAGTCCTCGCTCACGCTCACTCAGCATCCCATCCACCACCATTCCACCATTCCGCCTCCCACTTTCTCTCCTTCCTCTCTTCTTGTTCGTCTCTCGTCCTCAGGTTTACGCTCACGCTCACGCACTGGTACACACCCACACACACCCACTCGCGTTCGCCTTCTCGCCAGTCTTCCAGCACCATCACCGTCGTCACTATCACCAACGATCCCCTCTTCGACGATGTCTTCGTCTTCCTCAGCTCAAACGCACTCGCACTCGTCAGCTCAAACGGAAGCACACGTCAACTTCCTAGGCGGCTCCCCGCTCAACCGCCTCTCATGGCTCAGACCCTCCACTTCCTTCCTCGCCGCCGTCCTCGTCTCGCCGAACACGCGATGGGTGCTCTTCAAGGATGGTGAGCCTCTCGTTCGGGTCCGGGTCCGGGTCTCAACGCAAACGCAAACGGAAACATCGTTACCCACGAACTCAAACTCGACCTCGACCTCGAAACAAGGTCCTAGCGGCGCCCACACCCTCGCCCGCCTCCCCACCTCCTCCATCCTCTCCCTCCTCGGCCCCGCCCCCTTCTTCGGCCAATCAGACCAGCCAGGCGTACCCCTCCCCCTCCCCCACCCCCACCCGAGAGACGAATCCGACGCGAACGTGCATACGGAGGCGGTGCGCGTGCATGGGCCGAGGGTCGTCTTTTTGGGGCTTCATGAGGTTTCGTCTTCTGCTTTTGACGGTGACGGTGACGCTGATGGGGTCGACGATGGGGGTGGGGTTGATGTGGATAAAGGCGGCAACGAGCGAAACCAAAGCCGAAGCCAAAGCCAAAGACAGACCCAAGCCCTCCCGAGCACGGACTTCAGCGGAAAGGGACTCGAGGAGGCTGCGTTGGCGGCGTCCAAGATCGAGGGGGTGCCGTATTTCTGCGTGGATGTGTCTGAGGTTGACGAGGGGGTGTTGAGCGGCGTTTTGAATTCGGATGAGGTGGCCGGGGATGGGGCGGCCGTCGGGGCGGGGGCGGGAGGGGACGAAGAGTCTGGGTTTAGGTACGGGTACAGGTTTATGGAGCCCCGGGCGGCGGCGGCGGGGTTCACGAGGTTCGAGGCTGCTGTGTTCGCAGAGGCGAGGAGTATGGTGGATTGGAACGCTAGGAATAAGGTGTGTTTGGTTTCCTTTCTCTCTTTCTTTCTCTTTTTTTTTCCCTTTCTTTTCCTTTCATTCCATAAAAAAAAATGAAACGAACACTCACACTCACTCTACGTGCGTTATCTACTGGCAGTTCTGTCCGGCCTGCGGAAGCCCCACCTACTCGCTCTGGGCAGGCTGGAAACGCGCGTGCTCGACTCTTCTTCCGTGGGCGGCAGACACGGGTCGGACACCGTGTCCGTCGGGGTACGTTCTATCTCTTTCTCGTTCTCTGACCTGGCTGGACGTGCATATCCGAGTCGAGTGATACTGACTGACTTTCTGGCCGCTCATTTGCCCTCTTCAAATCTATTTCCGATCCTTCGGTGCCTCGCGCGCCCCCCCTCCCCCCTCCGGCTTCGGCTTCGGCTTCGGGTTGGTATCGCGTCGACAGCAAGGGACTCAACAACTTCTCCCATCCGCGGACGGACCCCGTCGTTATCATGGCCGTCATAAACGAGTCGGGCGACAAGGTGTTGTTGGGCCGGAACGTACGTCCCCTTTCCCTTTCCCATCACCATCTCTCCAAAACAAACAAAACTCAATCTCCCCCCCCCCCCTCCCCCCACACACAGCGCAAATTCCCCCCCAACTTCTACTCCACCCTCGCAGGCTTCGTCGAGCCCGGCGAGTCCTTCGAAGACGCCGTGCGGCGTGAGATCTGGGAGGAGGCCGGCGTACGCGTGCGTATGGGGCCGGGGGACGTACGGTACCATTCGGGCCAGCCGTGGCCGTACCCTGCGAGTTTGATGGTTGGGTTTTATGCGGTTGCTGATACGGGTGGGGATGGGGGGGATGGGGAGGGGGTGAGGGTGGATCTTGATAATGAGCTTGTTGGTTCGTCTGTCTGCTTTTTTTTTGTCGGTCTGGTTGGTTGGTTGGTTGGTTGGTTGTGGTTTGGTTATGAGAAGTGTTCTTGAGATGGGGTTACTGATTCTCTTTACTTCTAACTTCTAACTTTTATTTTTTTTTTAAAAATCGTCACCGCCACCCCCGCCGTCTCGCGCACCGACACCATCCCGCGCACCGACACTGACACCAACAGACGCCCGCTGGTTCACCCGCGCGGAAGTGAATGCCGTCCTCGCCCACCGCGACGGGTCCACCATCCGTCCACGGGAGTACAAGAAGTTCGATGATGACGGCGAACGTTCTTCTCTACCAAATACGAACACAAACGCGAATACGGAAGGAGTGGACGCCAACGCCAGTACCAATGCCGGTACCAGTGGAGACGCGTCGAGCCCACCCGCACCTACGGCTGAGCCTGCACCTCCGCCTGCGTTCAGAGTCCCGCCCGCGAGCGCGATCGCGGGTGTGTTGATTCGGGACTGGGCCGCGGGGCGGATTGGTTTTGGTGTTCCGGGGGCGGGTGTGGGTGTGGGTGCAGGTGCGGGTGAGGGAGGGAGGAAAGGGAACCTTTAAACTTTTAGAAAGCAGGGTGCGTCGAAGAAGAAAAGAGTTGGGGGGGGGGGGGGGCGGCAGCTTGAACTTGGATATGAAATTATGAATGAGAATATGTGTACTAGTAAGTGAGTTTAGATGTATATCTTCATTCTTCATGTATATTGTTATATGTACATATAGAGGACACTGATACCGACACCGATACAGATATTGGTTTACATGCGATAGCTTGAGTACGATGTAAGGAATAGATTTCTTTCTTTTTGCCAGTACTTCAAGTTGTACTAGTACGACTTGAAGTCTTGAAGTCACGAAGCCTTGTCCTTCTCTCATTAATATTAATATTCTCTCTGCGCGGGAATCGTCTTGGTCATGAAAGCGTTGAAGGGGATGCTAGCTGAGTGGGTTATCCCGGGAGCATGTGGACATAGATGGCAAAGTCGAGCGCATGAGTTCGGTTCGGGTCTGACGCATCCGCATCGTCGCGAGCGTTGATCGGCGCATCCATCCCTGACCTGAAGCTTCGGAGATTCCGGGAGAAGGCGGCACCGACATTCAACCTTTCACATTCTCTCTCACCTGCAGCGTACCACTCCTGCTCCTGGACCGACGACTCGGAGCCATCCACTCCAGATGGCCGAATGAACGACTCGGACTTGTTGGTTAATTTACTGGTACCACGTCGGTATCGGACCATTCGGGGTCATCGTCATCCTGTATCTCTCCTCTTCTCTTCTCTGTCATGGACTCGGAGGCGCAAATGGCCACCCCGCACCCGCATCATGATGTCCTCCGAGTCCGTAGTTTCATGTCGCACCTTCGCACCAAGTCCAATGACCACACACAACGCGACGCGACGCGACGTAGATGCTTGTAGATCTCGCGATTCTGGTCCTGGAGTTTCGAGTATTGGGACTTATTCATGGAGGCCGAATGCTAATGGATTGAGCGAAGAAAGAGCGCCGGCTACTCCCTTCGACTGTAAGTTGATTTCTCGATGGGACTGTGATCGACTCGACCCATCAACTGACGCTTCTTTCAAGTTATCTCTCTACTAACAAGACGCACTCCACTGGTCCGAAGTCCTGAACCCTCCACCGGCGCCGAGATTTCTTTCATGCTCATTTGTAACACCTCTTTCCCGAATTTTGCCCTTTGCCAAATTGCCACTTCTTCCGAGTCGACACATTGACACGGACATGCATTCAACGCAAACGTACATCGGACTCGGAACGGTACGAAGTAATATTTAGCTCGAAAGGTCCGAGTCGAAATTCGAAATTGACCCGTTCCCGTTATCTAATTTTGCAGCGCCGGTGAACCCGCCGGCTTGTTATCACAGGGCGGAGAGGGTCAATGGACGCAAAGGATGGAAGTATCCTTTATACTGCCTGTGCATAGTACGTATGGACTAGCAGTATTTAGTATTGAGCGATACTGCTAGCGGTTAGGATGTAATTCGCGTTTTTTTCTCAAGGCGCGTCGAGTTCTCCCTGATCCCTGAGGTATCTCGTAACGCGGAAGTTATTTTGCCGTTGGTGAGTACGTAGTTTGATTGATTAGGGCGGGTTCTGATTCCGAGTCCAACTTGAGGAAGGTTGGAAGCGAAAGAAGGATGTCGTCTAGAGAAAAGGCTCGGAAACAATGTGCGTCGCAGTCTCTTCATCTACCTCCCCTCCCTTTTGCAGTATTCCCTCTCTCTTTCGCTAAAGCAGTAACGCTTACATCTCTCCCTACAACCAGCCAAACCAAACGACTTGTCTGGAAACGAAAACCCCAACTCCCCCGTTCCAATCGCCCCCAAACCCGCCCCGGCCCCCGCTTCAATCACCCCAGCCCCCATCCGCAAATCCACCAAACCCCACCGCCCGACCTCCAAAGCTGCTAAGCAGGCCGCCACGCAGCAAAAACAGCTCGACGACGACCTCTCGCTCCTTTCCGCTGCGGAGAGGGAGCTATACGACAAGTGGACCGTGCTGGAGGAGAGGGAGAGGAAAGCGCTGGATAGTCATAGGAAATGCGTAAAGAGTAATGCAGCGGGGTTGAGGAAGGAGGAGGAGAGGATAAGGAGGGAGTATGAGGGTCTGGGTTGGGAAGGTCATAAAGATGAGGGCACGACCCAGAACGAGGATAAAGGTAAACGCGCGGGGACCTCAGCGTCAGACCCAGAGTCGTGCGATCTCTCCGAGGCCCTCGCAGAATGCCGGAAAAAGGCAGACAAGACCCTCGAGAACGCCTCTGAGAGATGTCGGAAGAAGATCTTGGATGCCCAGGCGGAGTTCAGGGAGGCTACGATAGAGACGTTCCAGCTTATCCGCGAAGATCCATCATCAAAGCAGTTGCGTGTGCTCGATATGGGGGAACGGTACGATCCTGCCTTAGCGCTCCGGTATTACCAGTTTCTCATAGAGTTTTTGGAGTCGGATGCAACGAGAGCTTTCTCGCCGACGACGTTGGACGACGGGCTGGAGATCGTACCTGTTCTGGTGGAGCTCGGGAAGAGGGCGGAAGTGGTTGGCTTGAGGCGGGTGTCCGTGTTGAAAACTTTGGAGAGGATCGGGATGAGGGATTACTGGGCGAAGGGGACGAAGAGGCGGTTGTTCGAGACGGACTCGAGTCAGCCGGGTTCGGGCTCACGTAGAAGTGATCAAAGCCAGGATCGGGCTCGAGTTCACCAAGGCCAAGACGAAGAGGCGAATTCGAGCAGGGAACGACTCGTACACTTGCCGCTCGGGGAACCGGTATCAGATCTGGAGCCGGGAGCAGACTTTATGTTGATGGGTCTGCAAGAAAGCGGACATTCGTCGTACAGTGATCTCGTCAGAGACCTCGACGGGACTGCAGATGACTTTAATCCGTTCATATCAGGCTCCGACCTCGAACCTTTCCCGCTACAAACACCCGTGCCAGAGCCTAAGCCCGAAGCAGAGCTGTCCCTCACGCAGTCATGGAAAGCGCGTGAAGGCGCTGAGTTGCTCTGGGAGGATCATTTCCAGCGGAGTGGATTTTGGCGGAAAGAGCCTAAAATGAGGGAGTTGAAGGAAGTCGAGGGTGGGTTGAAGCGGATGGACGAGATGGTGGTGAAGTTGGCGAGCAAGCTACAACGGGTGGTTCAGCCGGAGATGTATCTCGTGGAGTTGGATAACGAGGGAAAGCTCCCACCTCACCTTGTAGAGAATCGGAAGAAGTTGGGGCAGTTACTCTCCGTGATGGCGAATTTGCACTTGAAGCCTGTGCAGAGGGAGAAAGGGGCGGCCACAGTAGGTTGTACAAGTGGACAGGGTGCTAGTATTGATTCTGGCAATGTCGAGTATCGTGGCTCTTCGTCCAAGCGACATAAGGGCCATAAGGCCTGACAATTGCTCTTCCTCACCTTCTTTATCAGCCAGTGGCTAGCTACAGTACATGGAGGACTTATCGTGCCTCCATTTATTGACTTTTCATCCCGATTTTCTACCTTTCCTTTCTTTTGCTGGCGTTTTGTCCAATTAGCTTGTTGTTTGATGATTCACGGCAAGATGGCCTGCTGATGAAGACCGCTCAAATTCAAATTGCTCTCCGCCTTCATCCTGACTCGGCATCAAGTTCCTGGATCGTACTCGGCACGTGCGTCATCAGCTGCTGCAACAAACTTTGAAACTGCAAACGCGTGTCATGAGTCATGACAAGGATTTCTGACACGGCTGTATACTTCTTTCCGTGCTTCTCTTTCCAAGCCTGGAATAGCTATATCGACAAGGAACTTTATCCGTCAGATGTCGCCACATCTCTCCTTCAACTTATTTGCTCCATGGGAAAGATATCGAGAAAGCCAACACTTTGCAATGTGGCGTGCAAAAACTTCATCTCTCGCACTGGCACCCTGTCACCCTGAACTCACCAATTCAAGGCCTAGCAGGCTTTGCACCACAGATGGTCGGTCGTGTACTACCAGCACAATAGTTGACCCTCGGTCAAACTACTGTTCTTGCCGGCTTTCCGTTGGACTTCAATTGGAAGTGGCGAGCGGAAACTAGTCCTGGTTGGAGCAACCTCGCTAACTGATATCGAGCCCCGTATGATCCTAGCCCTAAGGCCTTATCAGTTACATGGTGCAATGTAGTCGAGCGCAAAGGGGGAGTAGGGTGCGTATAAGTAGAGGCGGGTGCATCTGTGTCTTCATACCTTCCTCCTTATTCTTGCGCCACTTCGAAGCTAAGAACATGGCCGAATCATCCACCGCTCCAGTCCTTCCCCCGGTCGACAAAGACCCACTTCAAGAATGTAAGTTGGGTCTCATTCTAGTCTCTTTGTCTTCGTTCTTATAAGGCAAACGCATCGCCATTTCTTTTCCCCTCTCAGTTCTGGATGAGAAGTACGGCACATATGAGGGAGGCTTGTCAGCTGTTAGGTACGTTATCAAAACGGACGAAGTCAAGTCTTTGTGGGCGGCTAGACGTATGGTCAAGTTTGGTAAGTTTTTTCCCGGTGTGTTAACGATTCCGGCTCGTTTTTTTAATACTGCCACAATCTTTTTTGGATGTTTAGAGTATGCCAAATTTGACGAGGAAGTGCCCGAAGCAGTGAAGAACCGAGAGAAAGAGTTTTATTATCTCAAAAGTACGTACTTGCCGAAGTCCTAATGACACAAGAGCAGACCATTCACGTCGATTTTCGCGAGTAGTCACATACTTTACCCCTGGCGACTCAGGACGAAGGGGAAGTGAAAAAACACAACCCATTTTTCTTGCAGCTGGCTCGACTGAAGAGGAAGTCCGGGAGAGAGCAATGAAGAAATGGTCGGATCTAGTCATACATATTGCCAACGAGATCTGGATAGTACCAAAAGAGCTCAGGAAACTTGAACGATCAGCGACAACGGGGGGCACAATAGGGATTGAGTTACCAGTAAGGCCTAAGGAAGCTAAAGCGACAGAGACAGCAAAAGCTACAAAACGCTTTCAGCCAAACGAAGCTGAGAGCTCCGTCAAGAGTGGCGGAAGTCAGAAACGGAAAGAGAGGGCTGCCAGCAGCGACGAGGAAGATGGTGCTGGCAGTGAACGTGCTGCTAAAGTTACAAAAACTGCGTTTTAGGTGGTGGGTGGTGCTACGGCAGGGATTTTGGATTCAACTTTGAAGTATCCCAGCGTCAACGCAACTCAGATGTTTCTTATAACTAGACAAGCGAACGGGCATGTTTCGTACCGTATCTGTTTTAATTGAACTCGATTGACGCGACCAACTTGATGATCATTTCTCTTGGTTCTCCGAGTCGACTTTTAGCTCTTCTAGTAACACATTGTTTAAACATAAATAATTTCACAATCGCAGTCGCTCTTTCAAGTGTTCTTATCACAAGTTCAACAAAATATAACGCAGCATCTCTTATGAGTTTCACCGTTCGAATCCGGGTTCCCGTTGGCGCAGGTTATTCGAACCCTCCGTACCGATTGGCTTGGGCTCCAGTAGTCCCTCTAAGCCGTACACTGTTTGTCCATGCTTTTGTCGTTTTGTTTGTAACTCTTTTCTGGTAGAATCTCGCACGCCACACTTAAGTTAGCTGGGGTGGACAGGACCCCGAACCCCAAATTGAGGTTCCGTTCGGTCCATGGAAATCGTAATGACTTAGCCGAATTCAGCCGAGGTCATCCAACTTTGTTAGGAGTAAATGTCTCACAATCACATGACCCTTTCGACTTTATTCTACTGAATTTCTACAGAGTTCTTGCTTGCACCACTGGTCCTCTCTCCTCTCATGCTAACCGGGTGTTCAACGGGTGTCCTTTTGTGGATACATATATAAGCAGACTCAAGGGTCCTGGACGACTCCGAATTCGCAAACGGACCGCGATCTCTTATAAGGAAATTCGGGAGGATCTGTGCATCTCGTTCCACCGATCCTAGACAATCCACTGGCTACTCTCGGCTATATCTCCAAGTTCTCAGATCCCAGGTTCGTTGTCTCCCGAAATAGCCAATTACCCCAGTTGCAGCCACCTTACATTAATCCTCGATTTACTAATGCAGGCAAACATTATTCAAAGCCTGCTACGGGTAGCACAAGTCCTAACTATGCACGGTCTTTGAAACCGCCTTCACAGGCGTATCCGTCGTTGCTAAAACACAAATCTAATGCAATGAACGTGGCGGCGACCTCGTTGGACTCGACTTCTTCACTATCTTTGAATGGGAATCAAACAAGACCTTTTGCTATGCACTACGCAGCAAGTCACTCATGCGAATGGGACTTAAACGGTTCGCTGTGCTTCTCGAGACCTTGCGACAGTTGCTGGTGGTATATCGGCGAACGCAAGAATTCACCATCCGTCCTATTTCACTCCAGCTCCGGGATTCTCAAACAGTTGGACAGTAAATGGTCATAGAAGGCACGCGACCGTTGAGCGGGGACATTCACCACAGTGTGCCCAGGTCGAAGGATCGTATGTACTCTGGATTACGTATCGACACAGTAGCATGGAAGTCTTCAGGTGAAGAAATTCATAAGATACGGTGAAAACAAGGCACCTAGTATGTATGATGTCGCCAATCATCCTAAGTAAGTCGTCTTCTTACTCAATTGACCACGCTTCTAACAAATTTGTATATCTATATACTTAAGTCCGGAAACAGCCCGTAAAAGACGTCTTACGTGTAGTAATGGATTTCGTATCCCGTTGTGCGTTTAACGGACTACGTAAAACTACACGCAGTCCTTTAACGCTAAGGACTACAGCCCTAGTCGGAGGTCCGATTGAACACTCAACCTCGAGAAAGGAGGCCTACCGACAAAGGAATAATAGCTCCTCTATTTTGGACCAAACTTTGCAACTACGAATGTGAGAGGTTATACAAACTTGTTATTCACTCAGGCGCTAGATACAATAAGGTAACTAGTAGACGGTATTGGTACTGGGCTCTTATGCGCTCGTCCGAGTCTACGGTGTAAGTGGAAGAGCGTGAGGGGGGTTGGCTTACATTAAGAGTCGACAGTTGTTGGCACTTGATGGCATGTCACTGGTGTATGTGATTTCGATTCGTTGAAGGACCAAGACTCACAAGGAAACATAGCATAAAAGAAAAATATATATAAGATCCTTTCCTCGGACAGGAATATCACTCTTTTCAGATGTTTGCAGCCTGAAAGCAATTCGCTCATCGCCGATCTCTCTCGCCCCCTCCCCCCGGGGTTTATATATGTCAGAATTATGCGATTTAGGGGCGAAGATTTGATATCACAATGTTTTTCTTAGTATTCTAAAGAACTGCCTTGCTAAGTTCATTACGGTAACGTTCTGCCATCTCTTTGATAGCATTCAAAGCGTTGTAAAGACCGTCCACTTTCTCCACTAACGTGTTGTCCCAATGATCCTTCAAGGCCTTGTACTTCTCTTCGTATTCTAAGCCTAGTAAATAGTTACAGTTTTCCTTGGCTTTAGTAACTATGTCGTCGACTTGCCGTATCTTCTCGTCGCCATTCTGCTCTGACTTCTTTAAGTTCTGAAGTTTATCAAATAAAGGTCTCCGGATATTGTCGTGCAAATTTCTGATTTCGGCCAAAATCTCCTCTCTGGCAGCGCCCTTCTCAGAACGGCCCTTCAAGCGCTCGATAATGGCTGACATCGTCAAAATGTGAAGTTCTGTTCGTACGCAAAGCTATGTGGCGACGAGCGCTACGCTGTGATGTCTGAGATGATTGTAGATAGTAAGACGCACTGAACAATATCAGACAACGGATCGATGGGTGCTCACATAGGTTCCTACCTTCGATGATGTTGGTTGAGGAAGAGTGGGATCGAATGCATAGAGGTGACAAGGTTCCTACTTTTGAATTAGCGTTCTAAGTGTGCAAAGGAAAACAATGATAAATTGGGGATAGTTATTTCCTGGCTCGGTGGTGGTTGCATTGATATATGCAAAGTGAAAGCATATGAATTGATCTTAAAGTTCGTAGACTTACAAGCCATGGGTGATGCAATCTGCGTCGGAGAAAATTGCATCAATGTCGTTGTCAAAGCGTGCACCAGTAAATGACTTTGCGCCACGTCTTCTCAGCTTGAGGCATTACAAACGTGAACATAGAGCACTCACTAGTCTAAGTTTCCTAATTTGCGCGCACTGCTGGCAAACAGAGCATCTTACGGTGTTGATATCCTTGGGGGGAAAATGTGGACAACACTCCAGACAGACGTTTTGCAAAGTTTATATCGCTGTCAGCATTGAACGTAGTCAAGTATGAAAGCGCCATTTAAACTCGAAGATAGGTTTCCCAGCTCGCAAGCACCGATAAATTCTTTAAAAAGTAGAAAAAGGTATGCATCGACATGTGTATGATCTTTAAGGTCCAAGAATTAATGAAGATACCACTACGGAGTAAAAGGAACAGACTGATGCACCTAAACCTTCTCCCACAGCCGATCGGCTGCTTCCAACGCACCACAAAGCAACGTCTGCCACGACGCACTCGTTACCTCTCGTATGTTCTCCGCTAGTGCATGTTCGTGAAATATCGCCACAGGCATGTCATCCTCGACGAAAACGACTCTTTCTTCATCCTGGAACCGCATTGCAAGGTCGCACCATAGTACTCGGAATCTTGCATACTTGAGATTCGTTTTAACGACAATTCGTACGAGATTGGGGACCGTGGCAAGGAGTCGACGGAGGAGGTCTTCGTTCTGAAACAAGGAGAAGAGCGCCATCTCGGAGAAGAACATGGGATTGTACTGGTCCGTGTCAGGCGAGGCGTACGTGAAATCGATGAGGAGCTCTTGAAGGCTTGTGAGATGGTCTATGTGGGTATTTAGAATGTTCTCGTAGAGGTTCAAGATGCCTTGCTCTATACCGACGAAGAGATGAAGATGAGTGAGACGTTGCCATTGCTCTACTGGGTCCCTGAGGAAAGACAGGTCGTCCGATAGTAAAGAAGAGCAGATGCTCAGACGAGTGAGGGACATGGAATAGTTAGACAACAGGTGCTTGGAAAACACGCATTCTTTGTCGAATGCGAGATGGACAAGATTGGGACACCGAAGGGCGGCCTCGGAAAGGAAGTCACTTGGTGCGTGATCGTTTGAGAGAAGCCATAGGTACATGACGTGGCGAGCTGGCTGGCAAAAGGCGAGATTTCCGCAGAGTGCCTTGTAAGCCATGGTAGCTTGATCCTGCGTTTTAAGGGCGAGTCTGGAGAAAGCATGCCGTTCAGCCCATGCTTTCACGTTGATCGAGACAGGGAAGAATCGAATAAGTCCGTTCCTTCCTAACTCTAGGTAGACCACGTCTATAATCATTTGTATGACATCGTCCGGAAGTTGAGGATATCTGTTCACCATGCTACGATAATGAACGGCGTGGTGTGAGAGGTCGTGTAATGAAGAAGTCGAGAAGCAGATTCTATTCTGTCGATTTCCGCAGCTATTTCCGCCACTTTCCAGTAAGAGCACGTGCTAAATCGTGCCATAATCAACTAGAACTAGATAAAAAATTTGAGCCTCGATGCTTCGCACCAATACCGATATTAATATTGATGAGCCATAAAAAGAACAGATGCAGAAGATGAAGACATAAACATCATACAATGCTAGAACATGGACAAAACTGAGATTACAAACGTGAATTACACGATGCTACAACTCCGAGCTCCTCTTCCCAAACCTCGATATAGCGGATTCGCAACAACTCTAACCGACCAAAGTGGTTCAGTTGAAGAAAGATTGGGATCGTATCAACCTATCCAGACTGGCTCTGAAATATTCGTTATCAATGCCACGCTCGCGCGAATCCATCTGCACCAACGGGTTTCGCACAACGTACTCCAGAAACGGACCTGCATAAATCTGACGTAGTGCAAATCGAACGGCGGGTGATTCGGGCTTGGGATCGGTGAGGATGACAAACTTATAGAGCGTGGGTGTCTCGTAGAGATGCATTTTGTAGGTAGAGGTCTTGTATGACGTGAAGTTCTCGTCGCTATGGATGTATCATGAGCGTAGCCGGCGCCTAAAACAGGTAAAAGACATACCGCTTCGAGAGCTTCTTTACCAATGTCCTCAGAGATAGTATTACGCCGTAGACAAGCTTGGCCTCCTCGTCAAATGCCAATGCTCCGCCTCGACTAGGAGTGGGAGGTGGTTGTGAAGTTGAGATTGGGGGAGGAGGCGGCCTATTCTCCAACTCTTCGTTCAGCGCGACAACGATCCCTGAGCTTGATACAAGCGTATTTCTGGGACTATTGAAGGACGAATGGGGCAGAGTGCCATCATTGGACGGTGGTTGGTACGAAATGGCGCGCGAAACGGCAGGGAGTAGGCCTTCCTTACTTGCAGATTTGGGGCGCTTGGATCGATGCCAATCGTGGTAGTATACACACGCGCAATGTCTGCAATCAGTGTTAGAACAAGGTTCGACAGTTGAATAACGAGTCCGATGCACCTATCGAAGATATATAGGCTGTAGATGGTCATTGGTAGACACTCAGACACAGACCATCAAACAAACCCCAATAAAATCAGTTTTTCTGAGTGCGTCACGGTGCAATGCTTTCTGATGGACACATTCAAAGCTGTTCTCCACTATTAATTCATGCTCGCCCGTGTCACGAATCGGGATTGACAGATGCTTCAGACATACTTATCTAAATTATTGACTTCAAAAAAAAACTAACTCTACATGGACTGCAATTAGCGGCTGTCGGTTTCGATCCGACGACCTCAAGGTTTCACACGAGTATGAGCCTTGCGCGCTTCCCCTGCGCCAAGCCGCTGCTAACCACAATTCTGAAAAAGACATTATATAGATACACTTGATATTACTTAGTGGAGTCCAAGGAAAAAATGTGCGCCAGGTACCGAATTCGTATCAAATAATTCATCCATGCTTACGTTCAACTTGCCAGATTGTAGTTCCAAACGATGAGAACACTATAAAGACCTCCTATTATGCCACGCCGTGAAAAAAAAATCATTATCCGTACTTCTACACCGAAAGCAAAGCGAAAGCAGCGAAAAAGTACCATAATACAAAAACAAAAGGATCTATGAATTACATTCCAAATACGCCAGAAACCTTCCCAAAAAGGTTCACTCTATCCATCCTCTATATCTGTCAGATCTGAATCCGAAAGTACCACAGCGTCATTTGCTTCCTTCTCTGCATTCTTCTTGGCTTTCCCCGCCTTGGCCCTATGTAAAGGCGACATGACCTTCTCGTCGTCGACTTGATCCGTCTTGGTCGTAGACTTATCTTCCTCGTCAAATTGCTTCCGTAGGGTGTCCATAAGACTCGCCCTCATCACCTTCTCCGCCTTGCTATCCCCTTCAACAGCTCCATCCTCCGATTCTCCGGCGACTGCTTCATCCAGTGCCAACTTCGTCTCACCCAATCGGAACATATCTTCCTCGATTGTTCCGCGTGATATAAGCTTCACGATCTCGACGTCTCGCCGCTGGCCGATACGATAGGCGCGATCCGCGGCCTGTCGGTCGTTGTGCGGATTGAAATCCTGATCGAAGAGGATGACAACGGATGCAGCCGTGAGGTTAATTCCCATTCCACCCGCTTTGGTCGAGAGTAGGAACACGGGGATAGAATCATCCTCCGTGAATTCGTCTACAAGGCCTTGGCGGATGTCAACTGCGGTTGATCCCGTCAGAACGAGGTACTTTATTGATTTTTGCTTAAGGATGACCTGAAGGATGTCGAGAATTTGCGTAAACTGTGGAGATGGGTTAGCGGATGATCAGCCATGCGAGCTCGGAAAATGAGTGAGACTACATCATACCTGAGAAAAGACGAGAATCTTGCGGTCCTCAGCACGATACCCAGCAATCAAGTCCAAAAGCTTCTGAACCTTCCCTGAGTCCAGGTAACAACCCTCTCGGAGTTGAAATTTCTGCGTTGCCTGACGAAAACACGGTTAAGGAGGGCTACGTTGAGGAGCTGAGAAACACACCTTATAAGTCCCACAGTAGACCTGTAGTTCAGAGTCCGTCATGACTTCCATATCTTCCTTGACGAACTGCGGAATCGCTCCTCTTTTCCTGAAGTCGGGCTCTTTCAGCAGCACGTTCGTTAACTTCGCCAAGGTTGCATCAGTGAACTGAGTCCGGAAAAGCATCGGGTGCGAGGCAGCCTTTCGAAGATCCATAAGTACGTTCGTCGTATTTTCCAAGTACTTTTTATCCTTCGCCTTCACATTTGCACGAGTTGTTTTCTTGGGTCCCTTGGAGATATTCGTCACGGCGTCGGCATCACCCGCGATAGATGCGGCTTCCGTCTCTGCCACAAGTTTTCTTGACCGGCGTTTGGTGTCCTGGTAGATTGATTTCTGTAGCGATGTCAGCTCGCACCATTCAATACGCTCGGTCTTCTTCGGAAGATCTTTCAGGACCTATATAAGATAAGGATGAGCCTTAGGTTTATAGTTCCAATTCTAATGCATACCTGGTCCTTGCGTCGACGAAGAACAAAAGGAGTCATCATCGTCTTAGCTCGCTTGACCCGATCTTCAGCAAGAAGCTGCTTTGAGTCGCCTTTGACCTTGAAGATAGCCCGAAGATTGTTCTGAGTGTCTTCATCGCCAAATGTATCGGGAAGGATAAAGTTCATAACCGACTTCCGAGATATTATAAGCATTCGCATTAGAAATGAGCAGGGGACGATACATACTACAAGCTCCTGTAAGTTATTCTGCAGTGGCGTGCCCGTCAGCAACAGCTTCCACTTCGAATCGATTCTCATCAAACTCGTATAGCGCTGTGACTGGAAGTTTTTAAGTACGTGTCCCTCATCAAAGACGCAAGTCTGGGATCATGTCAGCGGGGAAGTAGCAATTTTGAGTAGATGAAACTTACATCCCAAGGGACCTTGCGGAAGAACTTCCGGTCTAAAGGATCCCCGACGGCAAGATTGTAGGTGGTAATGAGTACATCCCATGTTTTCACTCGAGCCGAATGCTTCCCTGGCATCGTCCGTAGGAGCTTATCTCGTAATTCAGGTCTTTCATCCTTGTTCCCGTAGTACGTTTGAATAACAATAGAAGGGGCGAAACGTTCAAACTCGCGGCACCAGTTTTCCAATGTGGAGGATCTGTTTGAAGTAAGCTTTGATGCAAGGGAAAGAATCGCACGATTACTCACGGTACGACGATGAGGTAGGGACCTGGGCAGCCTTCTTCTTTCAATTGAGCAAGGAAGCTGATGACCTGAACAGTCTTCCCGAGACCTAGAACAAATTTCAACTAATATTGTCAAAGTAGAATGAGCACAACTTACCCATCTCATCCGCGAGAATGCAACTGTATTTCTTGGAGTGAAGTAATCTCAGCCAACTGATACCCGTCAGCTGATAGTCCTTCAATTGAACGCCAGGAGCAAGTAGCGAAGGGGGCTTTTTTATGAACCCTTTCGCTGTTGATGCTTCGGCGACGGACACTATCTGAATAGCACCACCCTCTGAGCCTTGGTCATCCTTTGCTTTGCCCTTGTCTTGCGAGGCCCCCAACCAACTATCAATTATTCTTCGGAGCTCTTGTCCAATACGCTGGCAGCCTTTAAGAATCTGGTCGACATTGCCGTAACCTCTGTATATGTCCACGCAATCCTCGAACATGCGGGGGCTGACATTTGCGGGACCAGCCTTCTTCTTGCCTTGGTTCAAGCGTTTCTTGAGATCGTCCGCTGAGCCGAAAGGACGAAGTGAGATGATCTTATCCGCTTGAATAGGCGTGCATCCTTGAGTACAACAGCATGAGCTTCGCACATTATGACATTATGAAACTATGCTTACCTGTCAGCTCCCGTAGTGCACCGACATCAAGAGTATTGAAGCTTTGGAGGGTTTGTTTCTCGAAAGTATCAAGGGTTTCTATTTCCACCTCGCTGTCGGATTTCGTCTCGATGATCTGGGGCTCGTCATCTTCCGAAGCCGAATCGATGACAAGTTTCCGAGTCTTAGTCCCTTTCTTAACGGGACGCACGCGTTCCGGAGATGACTCGTAATCTTTGCTCAGCTTCGACGGCGATGCTTGTACTGATGACGATGAGGGAGGTGGTGTAACGTCAAGTCTCTGTGCCCTGTAGATAGCAGACTTTGCTGCCAATTGTTTTTCCTGTGCACGCTTTGCCTCGCGTTCTTCCTCCACTGCCTTGACCCTTCCAACATCGTCCGAGGCCGGCGGCACGCTCTTAGAAGGTGCGCTATGACCTTGAAGCGGATCGAAGTCAGGATCGTTGATATATCTGGTAGCCAGTCTGGTATCGCCTTTCGCCATGCGCCAGGCCGCTTCAGCAACATCGGGAGGTTTGTCGATGTTGACCATACAAAACTTGACGAGACCGGGGTCCTTTGCGGGAGGTGGACGTTCACCTCGAACGATCCGAGTCTTCGATGTCCCAGCGATTGGTGACAAAGCACTTTGGAACGTATCCTCCGATGACACTGATGAATTATGTGTAATGGACCGATTCGGCGCCAGCTTGCGCTTTTGACCTGCCCGCAATACCTCCGGGGACTGGGGTGACGTCGGCGAGCGTGCATCGGAGAGACTGGAGTTCGGAGAATGTGCCAGGTTTGCACGCTTCCGAGGACGCTCGTTATCAGATGTGGGCTCGTCGTCCACCGATCTTCTTACATTCGCGACGCCCGAACGCGAAGCTGGCGCGTTGTTTACACCTGTGGACGCGACAAACCCAGTCGGCCTGGATAACGGATCGGCACCACTTTTAAGACTTTGCGATAAACTCGAGGCTGCTGCATTGAACCTCGGTATTGGGCCTTTGTCAAGACCGTTTAAATGCGATTGAGTGTACAAGGTTGACTGTTCAGCCGCCAGAGGGCTCGAATTGGGCACTAGAATCCGTCCGTTGATTGGAGGAGTGTTGAAGAAGCGGGAAGTGTGTGTTGCGTCCCGGGATTGTGTAGGAGGCGACGTCATCATATTCATATGAGTAGGCACCGACGACGACGGGATTCCAGTTGTCCGTTGATTATCGTGGGGCGTGTAGTTTCGATTCGGGGTGTACGCGAACTTGGAAAGACGAGAGGGTGCGGGTGTATTCTAAGATCATGGATGACCTATAAGAGTCTGACAACGAACGACAAAGTACGAATAACTGACCACTTGTTCGCTGGCAACATCTGCACCGGATTGCATCAAGTAGAATGAACTCAAGTTGTTTTGTGAGATGTGTGGATGAGTGGGTGCAAGTCGAGGTGTAGAACGATGACGACAAGTGGTTAGAAGTAAAGAGACGACGACGCTCAGAACGCTCCGCTCGCTGTACGGTCATCTCAATTTCCCACGGCTACACGGGTTCAGCAAAGGCCAGTGGCTTTCATTTGTGGTTTACTATTACAAGAGTCTATTCTATTATGTCTATGATGTTGAAATCCGTCCCTCTCTTGCCTTGGCAATGAATCTGATATCTTGACACAATTTTGGATTGGTCGTCAACACAAGGGGCGTACCACGCCTACGCCGTACTTTCTGAGCGAGCACATAGTTCATGGTCGCTTTGGGACACTCGACTAAATGGGAAGGAGGGTAGGGCTTTAGTGCTTGTTGCATTAATGGTTGAAACACAGATGCGCACTTTGTTAAAGGAACCAACAGACGAGCAGCTATGTGGATCGTGAGCCATAGTAAGAATCCTCTCAGCCCTCAGTCCTTGATAGCCACACGTGAGCTGGCTGCTGAAAGAGACTGCAAACAACTAACACGGACACCGCCTTCGATAAAAACGAATAAAACAAGGGCCTCCCGAGACAGTCATAGTTACTGTACTGTCTGGACTTTCGTCGACCACAACATCCTCGTAATTGAGGCACCCTACATCCCTCAAGCGTTCGTCCGAGATTAGCTATCGAACGTTCAAACCCGAGAAGAGGTTTGGAATACCCAACTTTATGCGGTCGTAATTGTCGACTAGGGCAAGTGATACATGAATGAGCATTGATAATATTAGATGCTCAACAGTTACATGGACTGGTGCCTTTCGTTTGGAGTAGCGGTCTGAGTGACCTATCTCGATCTCGCAGTAAAGGCCAATCACTCTGCGGTGATTTATAATAGCTACTCGCGAAGAAATTTGACGCTGGTGCTGGCAACCAAGCGACCTCTGCTCGAGATGTAAACCAAAGGCTATGGCAATCTAGTCCAACGCGTTATTTTGACAAGGACAGATGAAGACGTCGCTCATTGTAACATGATCGAGCAGCTGCACATATGGAATCAGCTTTATGCTTGTGGTCTCGAAAACTAATGCAGAGGAATACTCGCTTCATCAATTTTCCGACTTTTCCATGCTATCTCCATCACCTGGCCAGGCATCGACCTTAAAAAAATGCCAGGGAGAAACCAAAGCACTGTCTACCTTCAGTGCATAGACGTAAAATTAGGACGGCCCCAGTTCTGCATATCTCAATACAAGCTCGGGGCCGCATGCTGCGAGATCTGCCACGAATCAGTCGCGATCGATCCTGGAATAGAGGGAGAGCCGCAGAAGAAAAATAGCGGACGAACAGAGGCGCACGGTTTGGGAAGGAAGACGATGGTGGGCGGTGCAGCTCTCGAGCGGGTGCTCTCCATATCTCACAGGATTTAAGGCGCTGCGCGAGCGCCACCTCGTCGAAGCAACGTTACGTCGCAACGGCGATAATAGATGAACGTCGGCCACAGTTACATCGGTCTATCGAAACCATCTGCCAGAGCGTGCAGCTCTCGGAAATCCGGCCCTTCGTCGGCGTAAGAAATCAGGATAATCCGCTTTTTTTTGTGGCGATAAGTGTACGGCCATCGTGATGATATCGGGAGGAAAACTCACTTCGGACAGTATGGTGGGCTCCAAGTGAAAACGTTACGTTACAGTTACAATCAGTCGTTAGCAAGTAACAACAAAACTTGCACCACATTGACGCGACCCTGTCATTGCAATAGTTGACCCATTTGTGAGCAAAGAAGGGGGGAGGGGGGGTTGAGATAGTATTGTAGGTTGAGGGAGACGATGATGGAAGGAAGGAAACGATATAGCGGTAAAAATCGGACTGTCGAATACTGAAAATGCCAAGTTTGGATGCGTAGCAAAAGGAAGCTCGTGATATGCATTGTGCTTCTTCGGGGAGCTGCCAAGACATACGCTCACTGAGAAGGCCTTGCTCCTTCTCCGCGGACGTTGAAGCCAATGAACCTAATTTTTTCTCATCAGCAGTTGACTTCCCTCTGGCCTGGGCGATTGGTTCTAAGTTCTAGTTTGCATACAACTACGCCTAACAAACCGGTATACCTTTGTGGATGAAGGCGTTAGACTGAGAAGAAAACCAACGTGTTGCGGCGTCTTCAGGCAAAGCCAGCAGTTCTAAGGGTCCGCGTCCAAGAAACATAGAATAGGAAGCGCAACGGGAAACTGCTCGCCATGATCAAGGGCCGGGACCGTGAACAACGGCTAACAATACACCAAAAATCCGGATGAATCTGAGTTGGTTCTCTTTACGCCGGGAGAACGGAACTATTAGCTCACAAACACTTCGTCACAGCTTAGACAAAGGGTCCCAGGAGCCCGCTGACATTCTCAATGCATGTCAGAAGGAGTCTTATACAATTGTAGGATAAGCATACCGTAAAGAAAATTTGAGCGCACTTCCTATAAGGAATGCAGTTTGTTCATCGAAACATCCTTGAAAAGAAGATTATGGTGATTTAGAGCACGTAAATGGGAAGAAAGATAAAGACTCACATGAGATATTGTACGCACACCTCTTTCAATCCTCAACTCCAAAGATCTACCAATTACACCTAAACATTATCGAAGATATTGATAATATCTATACTACCTATCACAAAAGGACCCATTACCTCGATTTCCGGTCTACTTGCAGCTCAATACTTTCCAATGCACGGGAATGTCGCAACGCCCATTCACATGCAAGGGTAATCGATACATAGTCCAATTCGGGAATCTTCTGGTCAAGCGCCGAACAGATGCTTGTATCAGTGGCGCAAGAAGAGAGCTGGAAACTTACAAATCAAGAGCATAATGTTGGAGAGAAGGGAGATTGGCAAGGGCATGAGAATCTTGTTTCCTTCAGCAGAAAGTCTGACTGATGGTGTCTGATACTACAGGTGGGTACAGTTAAGTTTCGCTCACCCCATTTTTGGAAAGCGCGTCGATCACCTGTGACGCGGGGATTTTCTGGGTGGGCAAACCATCGAGGTGCGAAAAAACAACAAATTTCCATTAGACTTGCAAAGAATTTATACATTAATGGTGATGTCTTATGATATGAGAATGCATAAAGACTAGTTTGAAGTGAGAAAAAGTAAGTTGAATAAGAAAATCCCCACGTCGCAGGTGATCGACGCGCTTTCCAAAAATGGGGTGAGCGAAACTTAACTGTACCCACCTGTATTAAAAATTATACTGAATTCCTCGGACAAAACATCTGATTCATCGCGCAGAAGGGGGGCAGCCCCAACATGCCAGACAGCCAGGCAACATGCTAATTGGTGAAAGGCTGAATTGGTGGACGTTGCGGCGTCCAGCTTCCTATCCGCAAATTTCGGCTAAGGTGTCCAGGCGGAACCACCGAGGACCATTCAGCGGCCCGCCTCAGTTCCCATGATTCTAAAAACTAGATCATGGACTGCAGCCGCAAGACAGGCCTAAGAAGTGTATTCAGTCATGACAAATAAGGGGATCGCAAATAATGACAGAACGAACCCAGAAATAGAAGCATTCCACGTCTAAAAGGCATTTTGTTCGGTTTCTTGGAGTGAATTTGTATCTACTACTTAAAAAAGGATCAGCTTGCAACCCAAATTGGAAACCATCTGCAAGTTCATTGAAATTGTCAATGGCAATAAAACATTCCCTTTCGCCCCTCTTTCGTCTAGTCGTAGGTAGTGCATGGAAGATTCGCAAGGGCTCGCAATAAGGCGGTTACGTTGAACAGAAACGAGAAAAGCATATTACGTGAATATATTTAAATGCAATGGAACAAAGCAAACAAGTTATGCAGATAGAGATCTTCATGCAACCACACCTGTAGCCATGAGGGGGAGGAAAACCAACCACCAGGCTCGGAAAAGAGTTGTGTATCCTTCTTCGTTCACAATTCGCTTCGCGCAATCGACAAAGCCAGCGTATGGATCATCTTCGTTACGGAGGCTTCAAAATATATTGTTAAATAAAGCAACGAACAGACAAAGGGAAACACTGACCCGATAACATCTTCATCCGCGGCGGCGTATACAGCATTGTCAGCATCGGGTTCCTCTTCCTGGGAAACGGCAGAGAAGCCAGAAGTGTTATGATTCCGTTGTATTGAGAGCCGAGTAGACATGACTTCCAGCGGGCAAATTATAACGGTGCTAACGACCGCAAGACCGAAATAAATACTTAAACGTGTGAGCGTCAAGTGACTGACGCCACTGGAGTCGTCACTTTCAGATGCCGGGAAAATAAGCAGTCGAAGTGGATCCATAAGCAAAATGACATATACTGAACGCAGGACTTCGGATGCCAGAAGACCAGGCGTAAGGTAAAGAAGCCAGGGCTGCCTCCGTTCTGCAGGGGTGAGAAGAAGTCGGAGAGAATATGGTGCATTGAGCCATGGGAGCTTATATGGAGTAGTGACCGTTCTAGTGGCCAAAGTTCGCAATGATGAGAAAGGTGCGCCTTTAGATTATCTGGCCATAGGTAAAAACTGACCTGTTTGTGATTACGGTCACGGGAAGGGCAATGACCATCATGAATAGACTATAGAACAATCTATTCCAGACTCCTTCGACAGGTGCGGAGTATCTTTTGTGACCGCCGCCATGGGCAACAGGAGTTCCAGGCAAGATGGCGATGAAGAGCATGATGACAAGAGAACTGATGATGGTCGGCACTGTACCGGAAAACATCGGTCATTTTACAGCGACGCACGACACGCCAATCGGTATAGACTCACTGATGCCTTTGTAAAGGCCCGCCCATCCCTATCAGACCAATCAATTAAGTCGATATAGGTGTCCAACCAACAGCAAACGAACCTCAAGTCTCTTGACTCGCATAAACATCTCGAAATACGACTTTACGACAGGGCCTGTATGGGGTTGAACTCCACCCTCTCCATCTAGTTGAAGCCCCTACAGAGTACGATACGTGAGATCCAACATCGAGAATTGTGCTGCGCATAGAAGGAAATTTACCTTCGGGGTGTAGTTCGCGCGGAACCTGATGAGAGTGCCTGCGAGAGGCACGGCAAGGACAAAACTGAGAGCAAGCGAGACAAAAAGAGCTAACAAGAAGAAAAACGACATGTTGTACACCCCTCGAGCACGGAGCTTTGTCCAAGGACGTCGTCGTCGTAGTTTAGTTAAGGGGAGAGTGACGCGCAGTAGTGATGATGATGGTGATGCAGTTGCTGCGGGCGTGCTGATTTTCCCACGCTTTTATATTTCATTTGCACCAGTCGGAAGTTTGAGAGACGCCTTAACTTGTCTTTTCTTTTTGCACTCACTCTCTGCATACTTTCATGATATAAAGCACCGACGGAATACTTCCTGTACGTTGGAAAGTGCGAGTAAACCTCGGGGACTGTTCCTGATAGCTTCGTACTCAGAAGTCAATCGTGGGTGAACAGGCTTTATACTTCGACCCTCGTAACTCCATCGTTTCGACGAAATATCGGATTAAAAGAAACGATCCAAGCCCTTTCTCTCATTTTCTACAGGCAAAGGCCAGCTCTATAGCATTCGCGCAGATGGCTGGTGTCTTTGGTGTTCAATATCAGAGTTGCTCAAGCTTCGCTTCACGTCACTTCCTTCTGTGGCCGATTTCACACCATAAGAGTCGCGTGTTTCCCAACGGGGGCAATCTCATATTATTCAATGCGTCACAAAGTGCTAAAAATGGTATCGTTTACTGGAATTGCAGTA
Source organism: Hymenochaete sp. R1 (assembly GCA_019400425.1). Classification (NCBI taxonomy): domain Eukaryota; kingdom Fungi; phylum Basidiomycota; class Agaricomycetes; order Hymenochaetales; family Hymenochaetaceae; genus Hymenochaete; species Hymenochaete sp. R1. Next base: position 154,078 of record JAFREE010000039.1, read on the forward strand.
TGTATAAGGTGTATATTAGGGTGATGTGGCAGGACCACCATTCATGCTAACAGACAAATCCCTGCGACTATCAATAGCCAGCACACCTTTGTTTCACATGGTCTCACCGAGCTCCTGTTGCTGGATACGAATGGGATTGCAGCCCAAAAAGGTGGTCCTCAAAAGGTAGGGAAATGGATGTATGGCAGGTGACGGCACATTACTGGAAGAGGCAGCGCGGCCGCTGCTTATGGGCCCCCGAAGAAGCCCTTTGAAAAGATTGGAAACCAACGGTTCGGCTAAGTTTTTCTAGAAGACTATACAGCAATACACCGCCTCGTCGCATCTAGGTTCCGTAGTTCCTGTAGTTCCTCGACGACGTCGGGGCTTGGTCGTGGAAGGTAAACTCGTCTTCATCCGAGGAGCTTTGATGTTGATCCTGTTGCTTTCTGTCCCTGATACAGTTTTATTCCGGTCCGCGACTCTGGTTATCCCTGAACCCCTGGGTGACCAATCGCACCAACGGGTTCAGACGTCGTAAGAAAAGGTATAGGCTCTGCTCTGCAAGCCTCTATCTCGCCGTTATGCCACGTATTGGACGTTTAGACACCATTTATAGCCCGCCCATGTTCCTTGCAGTCTGATAGGGCGTGCAACTCGATCTACGATAAGTACAGATGTTGTTGATCTTTGCCACCCACAATCTATTTGAATCAACTAACTCGGCTACCACAGACCATTGATGAAACTAGCCGTCTCAATCTTTGGTCTGAGATCTAATGGAACACGATTACAAGTCTGCTTCGTCGTTAATTCTGGACCAAGTCCGCGATTAGTGGCATATCACTAGTGACTGTCTTCGGCCCATGTCGTCTATACTCGATTCCCTTTTCGAAGTACGAATTTGTAAATCGAAATACTACTTGTTGGCGTAGGAATCGAACCAGCAGAGCATGGGAAGAACGCGTCAAAACTCTTGGCGTCCGAAGGAAGCTCGAATCGGGAGACTCCTCTGCAAACTTTACATCTTATCAATTCAATTCCGGTCGTCATATTGTTCACACTCTCCCCAAGGGCTGGATCCTTTAAATACTCGTGATAGGTCCTACCTCCTCTCGTCTATCCCCTCCCTCCCTTTCACACCAACTTCCCTTGCTCGTTTTTAAGAAAGCTTTCTCCCGGACTACCGTAACAACTATGTCGACATCAAAATCTGATCGGGCAGCGAAACCTCCTGCTTCCAATCCTGCTCCTCCTGGAGACCATAGGAAAAGGAGGAGGAACCGTACTACGCAATCATGTCTCAATTGCCATGCATCGAAAAGAATGGTTAGTTCCAAGTTCTTTCCTTCTCTTGTCTTTAGACTAATAGGCGTTTGTCAGTGCGATCGGAAGCGCCCCGCGTGCCAAAGATGTACTACTCTTGGTTTGGTGCGCAAATTCCCTTTTACATGCATTCGAATTCTCACCTAAAAGCAGACCGGACTTTGTGTATATGAAGTTGACGATCCCAATCAAAGGTATGCAACAATCTCCCCTCCTCCTCTTTCTTAAGAACTTCGTTTCTAACTCTAACTTCGCAATCCTAGGAGCCTTTCTTCCGACGAGAAAGGTTTTCTTCGAAATCGAGTCGCAGAACTTGAAGGTGTTATAAGAGAGGTAAGCGAGATCCACTTCCTAGATTATCGAAACTACATTAAAACGTAATTCGATAGATGAAGAATAAGCCACACCCACGCTGGACCCAAAGAGGCTCATCGAGCGACGCAGTGAACTCCCAATTCGAATCCAGTGAAGATGACTTAATATCAGCAATGGATATGACGCCTGTGGCCACAAATAACTGCCCCCCTCTTACTGCCGATACTTGCACCCCGCATGCCTTATCTATCGACCCAAGTCTATCATGTGTTCAGCTTTCCCCCATTGTTCAAACTTCCGGATCCTCGAAGACCAGTGAGGGTCCCTTGACTCCGCAAGATCCACATATGAATACTGCATATATCATGCCTTCTCCTCCGTCCTCATCGTCATCCAACAGCCCCTCTCGATCTCACAAGCCGCTCCCTAACGCCATGGCAGACCGGAACGGTGTTCCTTCTGAACTCAATGTCGAGAACTTTATGGGGACTTCTCCGCTCGAACCAACGGGTTTCGAATCGGGTATCTACGGTCATATGCTTGACCAGATCATGCGCGCAGACCAAACCAAGGCGAACGCCAGTTGTACCTTCGAAAGTGCACCACATGCTCGAGCAGGTCGACCTTGTTCTTGTATCGATCACACCGTGGTGTACAACAATCTCCTCGAATTGTCTGTACGGCTTCGCAAAACAGCCGAATGCCTTGGGAATGTCCCTCAGCATCGTGCGCAGGGATTTGACCCGGAGTGTTATTTATACGCCAAGATCTGCGAGCTCGATCGATTGACGTCGTGAGTCTAACTAAGACATATGTTTTCACTATCGCTTTAGGTCTGACATTATTCATCGGTGATCCATTTGTATGTTATAGTAACACACTAGGAGATGCCATTTCGCCCTCCGAGCGTCAAGCCTTGTGTGAAACCTACTTCCCACCAATGTCAAACGGTGTCGCTTCAGCTGCCTTTTCAGCGCAGCAGATCACTGGGCCGGCGGCTTGGGACACCGCTGTTGTCCAAACCCCCGCCATCGTAGCCGCTTCAGAAGATGACTTCATGTCATGGGATGGCGTTGCGCGAGAGTCGTGGGTTCAGTTCACGAACTGTCAGTAATGTATGGCAGGTTGATATCCATGTCACCTTTTTCTCCTGCCGTTCACTTCCTTACAAGCTTGAATCGTTTTTACGTGTGCTTTTTGACCTGTTCCGCCCCCTCTTATCTTTTTATGTGTATTAGATACCACGCACAGCGCACCTCCCCGCCATTTCTCCATCCCCTCCGATTAACTTTCTTGTGTCATAAACTTTTTGCTGTAATGTGTACGCGTGGTTGATCATTGGATTCCACATCTTTCTATTTCCAGAACCAACAAACGCGGGATTGGACATCTCTTCGACTATACGAATATAATTTATAGACACCGCGGAATAGCACATGCTCACGAGCACCTTACACATAGCAAACACGCTTCATCTCGCGATGCATTGCACATAGAACCTCTGGTTACTTATATTCATTCTTGAGTCTAATCAGTTGAGACTTATCAGCTAAGAGATCATATCTCTGCAATGGAGTTATTATGATTAATTTAATACTTTGAATATGAAGATTTTCAAACTTTAACCTCTTCGGACTCAGTTCATTTCTGCATCAAACTAAGCGAAACCGTACACGAGAATACGAAGGCCGTGTTTAAACTATACTAGAGCGCCGGTGGGTAACGTGGATTACGTGCACAGTGACCTTCGTCAGGCTCGCAAGTCCTAAACTGCCAAGAGTCACCAGAATCATGGGAGACGCGTTTAGAACCTCGAAAAGACCTCAGTCCTGAGAAAACGCTCGTCGAATAAGATGATAGGAAGCCGTAAGGAGAGACGTGCTCTCTGTTCCAGGAGTATAATGTAGCACTGAACAGACGAAGAGAGTTGCAGCTTCTGCCAAGTATGATGGAAGAAAGAGGGTCGGACATAGAAGCAGGAGTACATTGGAACCGAGTACCAATACACTGCCTACATGTCGGCGGCGTTGGGTGACAAGTCGTCGGTCGACACAAAACGATGGGGTAGCCAGGTAGCATAGGTCACGCACAATTCTTTTGGCATTGAATAACCGGCTTCGCCAATACCATCACTGGATTTGTTGCCGGCAGTATGTTTTATTCTACTGCGCGAACCCGACCAGTGGCGTTCGTCCAACTCCGGCGCAGTGAATACGCCGCAATGTCACTAAGGCCAAATGTCTCGCCATTGTTCATTAACCTATAATGGATGTCGAGTGTGGTCAGCATCTCAACCGTATACAAGGCAAGTAGTGCTCAGTACCTTTATGTCGGAGTGCAGATATCACAGGATCACCGCCGAGGTAGATAAAAATGGTTAGCGCCAAGAAGCTAGAGGCAGCCAGTCGTATGTATCGTACTGCGTCCGCGCGTGCTCGAGGCTCAAAACACCGATCACAGAGTATTGCAGAAGAACGGAAGAGGAGCCCGCGGGAGTAGGGAACTCGGAAAGGAAGTCAATCGAGCTATGAACCAAAAAAATACGGACTCGCTTTTCGCCTAGACCTTCGAGAAGGGAGTGGGGTACTGGGGGATTGAGACTCGGCGGAATGGCTTTCTCCTTCGCGTTCTCAAACATTGATCACCCTGCAGTTAGTGAGTGAAGGCATTCCTTATGGAACCTTTACAAAGTATACAAAGATCGGAACAGCAAGGAATGGTAGCGCTTTCGAGGTGCTATTCTTCAATGCTTCTGTTGTTCAGTCTTGCTGTACTCCGTTCAGCGCCGGTGACAATGTTCGGATGGCTGGACCGGTCATTAACTACGCTTTCAATTGCCACTGACGATATCGTATCGATTGTATTTCTCGTGATACCGGTGCCCGTGGAAGCGAGCATCTCAGAGATAGCATCTCAGAGATAGATAGTCTTGCTATCGAGGTCCTTCTCCGCACGTTTTGAAATCGGTAGCTGACGAACAAGTGGGTTATGGTTAGACCTCCCGTCGTCTCCCAATACTTTAACGGAACGATATTACCTGTGCGAAAGAGCCAAGCCATCAATCCTGAAAGAAGAAGGGATGGCGCAGATGCGATGTCAATAGCAATTCAGCTCTGTCCCGTTACTTGATCTGAAATATCCAAAGTTGGTGCATGGGAAATCCAATACCTGAATGATGATCCTTCGCTGCTTGGCAAGTATTGCTTCTATGACAGTCTACTTGAGTGATAATGATTTGCGTGATTTTATCAAAATTGCGTGCTGGAATGATTCGTTGGCTCGCTGGGGGGTTGAAATCAAGATCGAGGCGAATAGCAAAGACTCTGAAAGAGCGCACCGGGATGAGATTTCAGATGAACCGAAAAAATAAAAGAACTGCGCAAATCTACGCCGATCCATTACTAAGCATACGAGACGCCCGACGAGAAGGCGTTGGCGACGCAAAGGCGCTCGCTCGTCGTTTCTGCACCTTGAACTCTGACTACCACCATCACACCCGAATCAGTGAGCAGCGTAAAATAGGCTTGGAGAGAAAATGGCATCTCATTTGGTCCGTGTTTCTATGCTTATTATGCTATCTCATGGTCTCTAACGCCTTATTTAGGCCAACATTTTCGGTACGGAACAGGACAGAGTCAACTGTTCGTTCTATTACAAAGTAAGCCGCCTTCCTCTTTTTCTTCTTCTTTCTTTTACTCGATTCAACTTATGCACTAACACTATACTTGTTCATTTGCGCTCTAGATTGGCGCATGCCGTCATGGTGACCGCTGTTCAAGGAAACATATTCGTCCCCCATTTTCGCAAACAATTCTCCTCCCAAATGTCTATCACAATCCGGCACATGATCCGGTTTGCAAAATGAACGACAAAGAACTCCAAGAGCAATTCGATGCTGTTTACGAAGATCTGTACTGTGAACTCACAAAATTCGGTCATCTACTAGAGTTGCATGTGCGTACTCCGTCTTCGATTCCCATTTCGCTCCATGTGCGCTCGTCGCACACTTCTTTCTTTACCTGGCTTATGTTTCTGACTTTACTGGTTTTGGTCTAGGTATGTGACAACGTCGGGGATCATCTCATTGGAAATGTGTACGCACGGTATGAATGGGAGGCCGAAGCGCAAACTGCGGTCGACAACCTAAACGACCGCTGGTACGCTGGTAAGCATTCTTCTAGTGTCTAAGAAAAAAGAGATCGGCCCTAAGTCTGGCATTTCATTTTCGTCTTTGATCATCGATGTTGATCAGGTCGGCCCCTATATGCTGAGCTTTCTCCGGTCACGGACTTCCGCGAAGCTTGCTGTAGACAAAATGAGAATGGTGAATGCAACCGAGGCGGGTTCTGCAACTTCATGCACCTCCGTAACGCGACGCCTGTGCTCATCTCGTCCTTAAAGCACAGTCAGCGTTTGGAAAGGCGTTCGAATCCTCAAAAGTCTGCTGGCGGTGCGGGTGGTTGGGAACCTGGGAAGAGAGAGCGCGATCGTGGGAGGAGTGCAAGCCCTGGACGGAAAGGTCGGGATGTCGGAGAAGATAGGTGGACGCGGAAATGAAGGGATTGGGATATCTTGCTTGTGGCTCTGTGCCGTATTTCACGCGAAGAAACGGAAGACCGATCATTTTTTGTTCTGTCTTGTGTGTGCTACGCTGATCCATCTACTTCGATCACCTTATCCTCTTCAATCCACCGTCCCGGTTCTACTTGTAGTTCATTTTGTATTGCGACCAATACATGCGTCTTAGCTTTCATATCATCAGATGTTCATGCACTCGAGTAGTGAATGTCTTTCGGCGGATTTAATGCACCTGAAAGTTATTTTTACGAGTCGGCGAAGCAATCAAACGGCAAAAGCCTCACATTCGCGTGGCGTTCTTCTGCCCCTGTACTCACGACTAGATGCCTTGTGCAAGTGGCGGCGTTCTGGAGTGAAGGCACAAATAGACGGTAACGCTGAAATAAGACCTGACCACACAAATGACCGAGTTCACACAAACTCTGTGGCTTACACGGGCTTGCACGGAAAGAAGAAACTCAGATGAGAAGAGTCTGCCTCTCTTTTCAATTGATCGAATGCTTGATGGCGGCGAAAGTGTGAAGTCAGAACGGGCAGAACACTGCTGTATTCGAATGGTGTCGATGTGAACTTCGCCAAAGTCCAGAATCTGGTCGGCTTATCTGCCTATCAAGACTTGGACCTCTCACTCGGGTCCGCGCTGAGAAGATCACCGTCGTCAGACTCATAATCAAAACTCGTCTCGAACTTGAAGCGTGCGATACTTAGGCTTCAAAGGGAATCCGTATTTTTGGTACTGGCATACAATGCGAAACTATCGTGCCCCTTCCGCGCTGTACTGTGACCGGATTCGTATCCCTTTCGACATCAGTCAGCATTTGTCAGTCTCGGAGGATACGCTATGCCATAAAGCACAACAACACACGTAAATGCTACGTTTATCTTCCTTATTTTTTTTAATGAAGGCCGGTAGCGAACGTTACACGCGGGATTTCGACAACTCCTATGTTCGTAGTTCGCTTAGCGGGAACTTGAATGAAGGAAGGCGTGTGGAGAGGAAGAAGCCATGACTCGCACTGCTCTTCGCTGTCCTGCACTACCGGAGCCGTCTTTCAAACAAGCCACCCGCGGCACTCACCTCGTCCTCCGTCTTTGAGTAGCTGAGGCCATTGAACGACAAACCTAGTTGGAATTAAGAGTACGAGATGGCATAAAGGTTTGTCAGGCGCCATTAGTTAAGACGGAATGAACAATCGATGGCGTAGATCATAACTTAGGTGACTTACCTGTCAACAAAAGGGCGGAGGAGTTTTCCTGATAGCGAGAGTGTGTTGACTCGTGCGAAAGATTCCACATAGACGGTCTTTGGAGATGGAAGTCCAAAAATCTACCGAAAAGACGGACATGTCAATCAGCACGGATAAGTCATAAAATGCGGACACGAGTGCGACATTTCGAACAAGTTCGAAGTCGCCGTCTGACATACTTAAAGAAGCATGAAGCAAGATGATTGACCTTTGTAATATAGATGGCGACACAAAGTGTGAAGCATGTCCCTGGCCCGTTTAGCACTAGAACGTCGGCCAATGGGCGACCCGTTGAATAGTGATGGGTAATGAGGAGTTTGACGGTCTGAGTGAGAGACCAAAGTGCCGTCGGGGGTGTCGTAAGGAGGTGTTGGTGGACACGACGGGCCCTTGGGATTACGATGATTTCATAAGGTAGGTCTTCGCTAGAATTCTAAAGCAATCTGTGTGAGAATGATCATACAAAGCTGAAGACTTGATACGCACGCTACTTATTCTTCGTGTTTGTTTATTTTCAAGGTCTAGAGCTTTCTGGGTGCTCAAATGATCTCCTTCACTGATTATGTACTTTCTTGGGCTATATCTCTGCAGGTCTAGAGTAGATAGCAAGGAGAGAGCCTCGCTAGTATGACCACCTTAGACAATAGTTAATTTCAAGTCGCATAGTGAGAAAGTTTGGGGAAATTTACCAGATCCTAAGAAGACTGCTAGACTACGTGTCTCCCTTTTCAACGACACGTGCGTTTGCGTTTTTTTACTTACTTTCCATCGGAGAAAAGTAAGTGACAAGCCGAACAGAAGTAGGACGAAAATAAAAAGAAAGAGGTAATGCATGTTGAGATCCATCCAGGAGAGCCTGAGACGGACGGTGGACGCGGATGACGCGGACCGCTGATGCTGATGACAAAGTCTGTACATTTTTCCCACGGGGGAGTGACGGTAACGAGAGTCGGGGCGGGTTGAGTCGAAGGTGAGAGAGAGTCGATCAGCAGCAGCACAACACACAAATGACTTCACGCCCGTCCACGCCATTCTCTTTCTCTTTCCCCCAGCAGCAACAGTCTTTGTCGTCGTTGAAGATACAGAATCTTACCCCTCAAACGTTCGAATCAAAGTCGACCGCTTCAGGATCGAAGAGTCGTGCATCATCCTCGGCGCCTACACCTCAACCTGTGACCCAAGCGAAGACAGCTTCAAATATAACCACAACAGCGCTTGATACTTCGGTCAAACATGCTTCAGTATCATCTCCGAGAAAGGAGAAAACCGTGCCGAGGAAGAGGCGAAGGTATTTGGATGAGACGGAGAGGTCGGTGAAGAATGAGATAGCGAACGCGTGAGTTACATTCTCTCGTGCGGAATACTTGCTTAGTCTGCCACAGTGTCGCGCAAAACTTGGCCTTAGACCATCTCGCAACCGCCTACCCGAACGTTGACGAACCGTTCAGAGACAAAATAGATGTTCTGCGACGTCTGTTGCCATATCACATATACCAACACCCAAGCCACGATCTAGACCGAGGATGTGGTCTCAAGGGGAAAGGGAAGGTTTCGGAGGTAGATACGATCAGAGAAGAAATTAATGGTATGTGGCCACATCTAACAACATCGAATGGTGTGTTCACCCTGTATTCTTATATCTTTTTTTAAACCAGAGACAAAGTTTGCTTTGGAATGCCACAAACGATTTGAAAATATCCAAAAGCGTATCAGAAATGCAAGAGTACGGCCCGGCAGAGTGAGTGACTTTCTTATCCTACGTGTCGTTTCACCTTTATAAGAACACGCGCAGTACGAAAGTCCCTTAGACCAGTCTATCGTGTTAGAACGTCTGGCATATGAAAGCGAACGCATAGAGTCGAACACGCTAGACCAAGAGCTCGCAGCCGCAAAATCGGAACTAGAGAAAATCAATCGCGCCCAGCGCCAAGCAAAAATAGCTGCCAACAAGGCTGCTGCTGCAAGTGCAAATGCAAATGCAAGTGCGCCCATGAACAGCACGAACGGCGCAAATGGAGTCCCGGCCACTATGTCGCCATTTATGCCCTATTCTACGACGCCAACGTTTTCGACGACGTCGAATATGAACTCGAACTTTGGAAACTACTATGGATCTTATACTTATCCGTACAGTAACGCGTTCCTGGCAGGCTCGACGTATACGCCTACGAAAAAGACTATGAACACGAACTCTACATCTTCGTCTACTGTGACCACCACCTCGGCAAATCAATCAGCCAAATCATCCTCAACGCCCCCCTCAACGTCAAACAACCCGAATAACAACACGTCACAACCACTCCCTCCACCCGTTGCTATTCCCCTTCAACTTCCTATCAGCGCTCTCCCTCTCCTCCAATCACTCGGGATCCTCCCCGTTCCCAAAGCCTCACTCCCACCACCATCAGATCCACAACCCGCAGCTGTCCTCGTTGCTGCTACGAATAATGGCACCATGCTCAGTCTGGAAATCAACGCGGCGTTGTTACAACCAGCTCAGATGAGCGGGCTCGCAGTTCTGCTGAGTAGCTTGGTGAAGTTCAGCGGGGCAGCTGCGGCGAATGCTGTAGCTGCGACTTCACCTACGACTGCGACTGCGCCGGGAGCGGGTAATGATACAGAGGCCAAGGCGAAAGCTGGAGCGGCGAGTACTTCGACTGCTAATGGTGCGGGAAGCGGTGGAGCTGGTACAAAAGGTGTTGAAAAAGGAAAGTCTACAGCTGCTCCTGCTCTTTCTCCTACTCCCGCGGTGGAGATAAGACAGGATTCGATACCAAAAGCGAGATCAACGAATGGCGCGAGAGCGTCGAACGCGAAAAAGAAGGCCCCCCAATGACATTTTTCATTTCGGTCACACAGCTGGCAAATTGTTTTGTGACCCTTGAGCTTGTAATCTTGCAGACACATTATTCTATTCGCGCGGAAATGACAATTGATAGAGGGATTGACTTGTGTATACTGTATGTCAGAAACAAAGAACACGGAGTTCGAGTGCACAATATGTAATTAATACTATGTAAAAGTAATCCATCTAGAAAAGAGGCAAGAAAGCAGATAAGATAGCAAAGCAAAAGCAAAAGCAAAAGTTCTCCATCCGGCGACCAAAATTCTATGACAGCTGTTTGCTGTACACTTTTACCAATGCCTTCATGATCCCTTCCACTGGCAGCGTCGCATATTCATGCACATACTGCGGTAGACCCTCTTCCAAATTGAACCCAGCCTTGCGCGTAAAGAAGGGGTGCATTACGTCGGGCGTCGCTTCGCCCAGTTGTCGGACCGTCAGCCTCTCGATCTTGCGCGTGCGCACCGCGTAAATAATATCTTCGCCTTTCTTAGAGGGCGTGTTCGGACCTGCATTTGTGCTTGCTGAGTCGGGTGGGACGGAAGATCCTGAGGCGGAGGCAGGAATGGGAAAGAGTTTATCGGAGACTTCGCTTGATAGGGAGAATTGGCGATCATGTTGATTCCGAGTTAGGGCCCTCATCTGTGCGCTAGAATCTCCAGAGCGGAGACGGGGGTCATTAAGGATAGAGATGGGAGAGCCAAGGGCAACCTGCTCGGAAGGTTGTCTGCGGTTTCGCTGGGGTGTCGCATATGCAGGAGATTCGCTCGATTTTGAACGGACGGGTGATGAGGGTCGAGAGGATGCATTGCTCGATGAATGGCTTCCTGAGGGCGAAGCGGTGTCATCCAAAGAGTACGCGAAGGGCGAAAAGGGCAGTTCGGGACTGGCAAGTCGCGGGATGGTAGAGTTTGGCGGGATGATTGCATTGACTCTCCAATCGGAAATGTCTTGTGCACGCTTCAGTTCTCTCGTAAAGGTCTTTCGAAGAACGGTAAGCCAGCTGTAGAGACTAATATTGAGGGAGATACTAATGTTTTCCCCTTTAATCCCTTCCTGTCGATTGAAGTTGCTGATAAAGTCGTAAGGAAGGATCTTGCGACTATCGCGGATCGTTTCGTCAGAAAGCATGCGCATAGTCATTGCTGGCAGTGAAAAGATGACATTATCGGTGCTGGAGATGCTTGCACCTGTTGATAACCCATCAAATTCTTGGCTATGAAGCCGAGGATCGAAACCCTGTTTGATGACTTGAGAGATTGATATGTGAGAAAGAGAAAGACGCAGGTCTCTGTGAGCAGCCTGTCCGTCCTGATGCACGGTCCGATGTAGTTGAGCCATGACATTACGACCGACGAATCGAGCGAGTTCAGTATCACCTTGTGATCGTGGTAGAACGACGAAAACGAGTTCGTTCAGGCGCAATGTCATATGCTGACCGATAGCATAGGAAAGCGTTTCTGTTTCTTTCATCTTTGATCTGGCGGTCTGGAACATAGCATTCGCAACCTCGGACAAAGCATTTTCAGGCTTGGGAAGGCGCTTCGATCTGAACGCTGATGACTCGTGGCTGGCACCTTCACGCTGGGCTTCCATATTTGCCCTAAACTTTCCCGCATACATGACAAGTTTCGGGATAGCCATAATAGTCATCATGGCGGTGATCTTCGAACCTGTCACGGCGAAAGAGAGTTGGAGTTGACGATCACCGGTATTCCCCTGCGAGTTCACAATGGTCCAGTCATCGTACACAGAGGCCTCCAACGGTTCGGCACTACAATAGAAATTAGTAATGCAAGATTGTGCTAGGACACCTGGTTGATCGTACCGGTACTGTAACAACCACAGCCAATCCGACTGGAGCTGGATGTCTAGGGTTCCGCTTGTCAAGCTGAGCTCCAGCATCCTATTGAAAACTTTATCGACGCGCGGTGAACCTCTCTTTCGCAATGTCCGGAACAAGAAATCAGGCATTCGTAGGTGGCCGGACAGGTTGCCGCGGGCCTGCATATCTACAAGTACGAAAGCGACTGATAATTCCACATACTCAGAAGTGAGCCTTGTCCTAACTAGAGCAGACTTCAGATCAAATATGATGTTGCTTATTGATTGACCTAAGTCTACCTCGAGCGAGATCTGGCGGATTCGAATTACTATAGAAGTATCAAAGCCCTGTTTAGGACTAATATCCTGCTGTGTTGATACACTAAGTTTGCTCGGTGATATTGCGTTCTCTGTGGAGTCGCCACTCAGAACAGGGATGTGGTCCAACCATACCGCTTTGAAACACAGGAAGTCTTGAAGCCGCGAAAAGCGCAGGCCACCGGTAAATTCCGTGTCCACGACTACTGAAACGAAATTGTTGACTTGATCCGAGGGTGATATAGCCGTCTTGGAGAAGTTGATAGAAAAGCTGAGATTCCGTGCGTCGATATGTGCGGAGTTTTCTGATAAGAAGCCATGCTTGAGGCTTATATCCAGACCTTCAATGCTGGCGGAAATCGATGCCCCTCTGGCGCCGGGGCTCGCATTGAGAATGAAGCCCCCGCTCTGCCAGTTTATGCCAGCTACCACATTCACGTCGGGTTTGCAGGTCAAATCAAGTCGGGATTTATCTATTCGAAGGCTGATATAGAGCTGGAAGTCGGAGTTGCTCGAACTTGGTGAACGAAGAGCGTTTGCTAATTCGCTTTCCTCGATTGTTGATGTTGAAGTGGGTGGTCGGATTAAATCAGCGGCGGGCAAGGCCTTTTCTGAGCTCGCCTTCATTCTCTCTTCGATATTGTGAACAACGCCGGTGATAAACGATAACAGCGAAGGTCTCAACGTGTTGCTACTCGAATGAACGGTGCTCTCGAAAATTAGAACAGGTGAACGCGCCCGCGACCCATGCTCTTCCGATCGGGCCGCCGGGTCTGCGCGATACTTGGCCAAAACTGAAAGCTTTGGCAGGTTGAAAATTTCCGCATCCGCTTCCAGTAGATGGGGCGACCGCCGCGACCAGGTAATGGTTGGCTCTAAAGGATGCATACGCACTGCTCCGCTTCCGAATTCGAAAGAAACCTCGATATTGGACGCGACGCTCCCCTCGCGACCAGTTCGTACATCTTTCCCCAACGTAGGCTCGTCGTGATCCGGCTTTGGCATTGTCGCGGCAAGCTGTTCCACTCGCTGCCTTCCAAGGTTATACGCATCCGTGAGAGCAAATGCGTACGTTGTTATAGATGGGTCAAGGTCCAAGATGAATCCGCTGATTTCTGCAGAAGCCACCAGATGTCTGAGCGCCGGTGTTGTTTTCATTTGTAATCGAGCAGTCATCTCCGGATACACCATTTGGTTTAATGTCCTGTGGTTTTCCGCGGAAAAGTCCATGGCATCATCTGGGTCAAACCTAAAATCCGCGTCAATCCATAAAAATCGCAATTATACAGTTGATATGCGAAAAAAATTACCTTGGTACGAACTGTAGGCAGAGGGACCTAATTGATGCCTGGCCGGATTCCCCCCGATGCGCTTCGAAATTGAAACTCTTGATACTCAATAATAGCGCCTTAGTACTGACATGACCATGACTCTGGCCGCGCGTGCGCTGTCTCTGTGACAATGCATCGACCGGGAAAGCGATTGCGAAATTTGACATGGAGACGTCAAACGCGTGCTTGGACATAAGGCGACTTTCTCTGGCAGATGATTCTTTCTTCAGATCTAGGTCAAATGTTGTCATCACTTTCCTAGCTTTCTCTTTAAACGTGAGAAGTTCGGCTGTGCGTTGTTCTTTCCGCAACATCACTTCAGTCTGGAGAAATATTGTCATTGGATAAACGAGAATCCGACCAAATAGCAACGGACCTGCAAATGGTCGACAAAATCGCCAACATCCCCTACGAGGTGTGCCTGTAGAATGGCATGGAGTTTTGTCACGGACACTTCCAAGCGAGGGAGTGAAGTTTTTTGGCGATTCGTCCCATGCTTCGTGATGCGTAAGTCCACTGTCACCATGAGAGGCATCTGACGCCGATCGGCTAATACTGACTCGCGGGATTTCCGAGATTCGTTTGGAAGCAAGTACAATGTGAGATCCGTCAGGGAAACTTGCCAGGTGGGTGACTGCGCATTGCTTATTGAGGCATCAATGTCCGTGCACTCTAGAAATTGTGTCGAAGCTGGCCCTTCAAGACCTATTTGAAAGCCTCCGAATTTTGTCGTGATATGAAATGTGATTGTCTTCCCATTATCAACTGGTTTCTGAGAAACTGTGCTTGGTCGTCGAATTCGGTCTTGGCGACTGTCACCGAAAAGGGTGAGCAGATCATTGAAATCCTGGCCAAATTTCTGCTGGATGGATAGCAGGGAATCCCAATGTGAGGGTTTGATGTTGACTTGCAAAATACCAATGGATAAAAGCATATCCATTGCACGAGCACTCAGTGACGCGGACGCATCAATAGATGGTAGCTGCAAAACTATTTTCGGCGAACGTTCGGACGACGGCGCCCCTGTATCTGACGGTGATCCGGTCGTAATTCGAATATTTTGGGAATTGATGTGGAGACCACCTGTACGAACCGTACCGCCTTTGTTAGACTTCGGTTTTGCGTACCCAACGACTTCGTCGAGGCTCCATGCCAACCATGTCCCATGCATCACTTGTAAGACAATTGCTATTTTTGAAGCCGAAATACTCAAATCGATTATATCCACGGTAGAGTCCGGTGCGGACTTCGTAGACGACTTTGCTGGTGCGCGCCTGAGTTCCTTGAAGAGAGATTTGATCATGGTCTCAATCCCGCGCAGATAATCTTGCTTCCATTGTTCGATAAACTTGTATAATCGCAAAGCACTTCTCGGCACTCGCATTTCCGCTAAGGCCAGATGGACCATGGCCCTCAGAGCGCTTCCTTGAGGCGTATGGTTCTGGAAGGCGACGTAAGATAAGAGTTCAGAAATCGTAAAGGCGGCGAGGGTATCCAATTCTTGGAGAGTGCGGTCACCGACACGTCTGGTTCTCGCCTTCAAGGACACCTCTTCAAAGCCCATAGTATTACTGATGGAAATGTCCAAAGAACCTCCGATCGCCAACGGTTTCGATATATGGCAAACGTGATTGATAGATATGTGGTTCAAAGCCAACTCAAAAACGATGTTTTCTGCAGCAGTTTCTACAAGAAGATGCTGCAAAGCGAAGCGAACATCGAACGACCATAGTTGATTTTGGAAATCGGGAAATCGGGAAATTGATGGTGAAGTCTGCGATCCTTGATGCAAAGGTGAAGGAATGAGCGACACATCGCGCCACGCATGTATGGAATTTTGAAGAAAACCGATGAAGGATGGATAGATAGTGAGCTGGACTGAATTGACTATCACTGCACCGACGGCATTGTAATTTCCGTAATCAATGAACTGGCCGCTAGATTTATGACTCCTGACGGTAGAGGAATAAGCTGATAGTGAATGTGGTTCGAAAATGAGTCGCTGCGCCAATAAATCGATGCGAATGTCGGTGTCTTGAATAGATAGGGTACTCCGGTTCGAATTGTCGTTGCTTTCGATTGAAACACTCGTGCGCCCCATCTGGAGGAGGGAAGAACGAATAAACTGTTCTTCGTCAAAAGACTTCGGCCCCTTCTCTTGTACCTGTTCTTGAAAAAGGTGATTGATGAAGTCCAGTTTGGTTACTTCGATGTTGTCTTCTGCCGTCCAGGGAAGATTGCGTGATTCCAACTCCGCATACATATTCTGTTCTTCAACCTCTCCGCTGATATCAGTTGCCAATTGTACACTGTCCTCCAAGGACAACGCCATAAGCATATGTCGTAGATGAAAAAGAAACTTCCAATCGTTGCTTCCTCGAAGATCCTGAGAACGGCCACTCTGTACGAGGAAAGAAGGCTGAACTGTTGATAAAAGGTCCATAGTTAAGGCAACGTTCCCGTGCGAAAGGATGCAATAGATGAGGCGCCTCCGTCGACGCGCTGAGGAGTTGTTTACTATTTCCAAAGACTGCCGTATGACCTGCATGTGTGGGATAAGAGATTGGACTAAAAGAAGCGAGGATTCGACCGCCAAGTCAAAAACGTGGATATCGGTGGCTGCGTAGCTCAGTTGCGTTTTCGTTCGCGAAAATTCAAGCTGAACCGAATCGACCTCGAGGGCGAAAGCATCCTTTTCAAACGCTATTTCTTGACGGTAGGAAGATCGACAGGGTATATCCATTGCTGAAAATGTTGAAGACATGCGTTGTAGTGAGAATGATCCATGGAAATCCGAATTCGTTCCGTCCGAGTCTTTTGGAATCCGGGCAGTTTGGACGCTCAACAAGCATTGCATATCAACTAGTCGAACATCTCCGATGACATAGGAGTGCCGTTTCTCTAGCGCAATGCCTTTGATGATTGGCTTCTCGGCCCCAAGCGAAGGGACATCTGCCAATATGCATATGTACATCGTTTGGACTCGGATGTCCATAGCGTTCGATGCATTTGCTGGGGTTGAGGAAGCCCATTGGAGCAAGAGTTCTTCTATCTGTAGTTCTTCACTTCTTGTCTACATACACTATGAGGACACTTTTTATATCAAAAAAAGTTTCTGAACTGACCTCATGAGACAACTCCGTCAAAATCCCTGCGGCATTGGTAATCGAAAAAGGCGTGAGAAAAACCGATGTATTTCCTATATTCAGCGTTAAATAGCTTTTGTCGCTTGAATCGTTCTCTGCATTCGGGGCAGTCTTCAAACCAGATGGTGCTTTAAGCTGGTCGGAGCGATTGATAAGTTTTCTACTTTCCCCAAATACTCGATCGTGCAGCCTCGGAGTCTTAATTAGCATGCAACAAATAAGACCACCATCCATCAAAATCCTATAAGTACATGTGACCTACCGACTTCCCAAGTTTGAAGGATTGTTGGATGTGAGTACCCTCCAAGCTGAATTTTCTACAAAAATGAGCGCAAGCATTCACTCTTGCTATGCTTTGCCCGTTGTTCATTTCAAAATGCTCGCTTTCTGAACTCTCAAAATCCACACTATCGATCTCATCTGATTCATCCATAGTCGAAGATGCCTGGCTGTCCACTGAGATGAACGGGATAGAAGCATCTGGTCGGGATTTGCTAAGAAACGTATCTCAGCACCTGGCTTCACTGCGTCTTAACGTAATCGCTACTTACGCAAGCCTCTCATCCCGGACCGCTTCGGAAACGTATCTCTCATCGTCGGATTCAGATTCGGCCGAGCCTCGACCATAATGTAGATATCCATTCTCCGCAAAATTGTGTACTCGCCCCGAAGACTGAATTGGACGCGGTAGTGAAATAGATTGTATGAATAAACCATTCAAGCAATTTGATCTGACTAGAGACTGTGTCAGCCAACTGAGTGTATGAAATGATACAAAACTCACCAGATGTCGCATGCCGGGCTAATATAGACGACAACCTCCCAGTGAGCCTATCTTGCTCGTGTAAGAACTGCAGCTGCTCATTTGCGTCTCGCGTCCAATCTTCTGGAGCAGAATACAGGCTTGCCGAAATGCTACTGCTGAAGCGAGCTGTTTCCATCCATTGCCCGTCGGGCTCAGAGAGCGACAGCAGCTGTAGGCCAATATCCGGAACGTCAAGAATGAGGACTTTCTTATGCCTTCTTCCGGCAATGTTGTTGGTCGAGAGTCGTAAACCTTTACTGATATCCAAATGCACAGCGATGGTATCCATCATCCATGATACTTCTAAGTCCTCCATATTCACCTTCAAAAATGTCGCTTCAATGACACAAACAATCAACGACATGCTTCCGATGGGGGAGCTGTAAATGCCCACCGTCTCTCTCGGACTCAACCATGAACTCGGGTGCTGGAGCATTGAAAGGGTCACTAAAGCCGTGCCCAAAAGCATTGCCGATCGCTGCTAGCAGCCTGATCTCCTTTGTTGTCAACGACCCCTTGACCCGGCCCGCATTTATATTCCAAATGCAAACGTAGGTTGAAGTGTGAGGTTGTGGTCCAAAAAGGCGATTAGCGGTAACCTCAATGCCTATCAGATCATGGTAAGCAAAAGTACAGCGCCATCGAAAAGCATGCTCACTTGAAATATGAAGTTGGTGCTTTGGAGGGTCGCTCGCATGTGAAGACATGAGTCTATCAAACCACGTATCGAGAATTGAAATGTCGATGGGATCCATGTTCAGAACCAGTTCTATTGAAACTTCAACCAACCTGTAATACAAGTGTACAAGCAACATACCCATGAAGTATTCATGAAGACGAAGCTGGAGTTGAAGGCATCGAGTTTGAAGGAGTGCACACGATCCTACGTCTAGATCTTCGGATTTTCTTTGTCGTCGGCTCTTTTCAAACCCAAGAGCACTTGCCGGGAGAATAAAAATAGGTTTCTCCACGAACAAGGACAAGTCAAAATGAAAAGCATTGGTCTACAACGTATGTCAGCGAAGTCAGCGAAGTTTATGACAGTCAGTCATAACACCAACTCTGCCCGGGCGATACTTCAAATCAAGAGGGTCTCCTGTAGTAATGTTGCTCTCTCTCTTGCTAAGATACTCTCGTGTGGTCGAGTACTGCGTGAAGGTACCGAAATAGTTATCCCGGAGGACCATCGTATGCCTAATCAGCCACCCGAATAGTTTGATACACGGGGATGGTATCTGAATGAGAGAATTAGAGCGATCTCAGAGTTACAGTAGAAAACAATACATTTATGTCT
Organism: Hymenochaete sp. R1; assembly: GCA_019400425.1. Lineage (NCBI taxonomy): Eukaryota > Fungi > Basidiomycota > Agaricomycetes > Hymenochaetales > Hymenochaetaceae > Hymenochaete > Hymenochaete sp. R1. The sequence continues at coordinate 173,086 of JAFREE010000039.1, forward strand.
AGTTTGAGCATATCGATGCAATCGGGCCGAACCTCCGTATAGTAGGTGAACGATCCCCCTAGTTGGAACCCAGCTACGTGTCCGATATCCGATACCTGCTCGACTGTGATAGGAGATATCGCATGTGTATTCCATCTAGGAAGCGTCAAACCAAGAGCAATACCCTCCGTCTCAAAGTCGAATATGACGTCAGTTGAGAGCGATCTGAATTTATTAGAAGGAATCAGAGTCGACCCTTTGAGTGCAGGTGCTCTCAAATGAAATAGTACTGATCTACGCATCAGTAAGTTCACGCGGAGCTTGACAACACTCTGCTTACCGTTATCTCTCTTGTCAAGAGGGCGATCAATAATATTGTGATCGTTTGCGTAGAGATTGAGTTCGTAATTAATGAGGGTGAAATAAACGCCATAAATTATAGGGACGAAGGTGTCGAAGTCACTCGGTGGACCGGGGGCCCAATCTTTACCGAGGTCGGTGAGCATATTCAGATGATCCCGAATGAGGAAGAGAATTGGCGAAGTCAAGCCAACTTCGAAATTCCAGGTGCGTTCCTCGTCCCAACGCAAAGGAGAAGGTAAAGACGAAGACACCTATTATACTATAAGCAAATCCTTTCAGAAGAATAGTCTAAATCTAACCGTGCAGGAGGTTGCTTTTAACAACACGATATCATTGAGGCTTGAAGTCACGGAGATGTCGTCCGCCGCAATGCGAAACTCGGCGGTATAGCCTTCTGTAGTAGTGATCATTGGGACAAGGTATCGCATAGTCGACTTGTCGCCCAAACGTATCTGAAACGATGATGCTTCTCGATGTTTAACATTGTGAGGTATTTCGGATAGGCCATCCCATTGCCAGTCCTGTCTGCTTTCAACTTCTTTCCGAGTTCTGCACGATGCCATAACGCACCTTAGATGCCTCTCGAAACGGGATGTTGAGCGTCGTCACCCCACGAAATTCAACAAACAAGCCAAGACACGTGCAGCAACGTCGGTCTCCAGGTTTCAAATTGACAAAAGGCTCAGCGTTCTGAAAACTGGAGGGAAAGAATACGCGCTGCAGTTGAACTCGTTGCCGGTCCGCCCATGGGCCATAGTGCATTGAGCCACTATGCAGGACAACTTCAACACACCATTCGGGAGAGACATCACCGTTTCCAATGTCAAGTGTTTCGATGCTGCTCCCCTCCGCACAGATTCCAGTTGTTCTATTTGAGCGTGACATTGACTTCCTGGGAACGGTCCCCGCGACGTCTGCGGCATAGACAACATCGATAGTCGGTGAATCCAATAAGACTCTATGTGTCGCATATTCTAGCATCGAGAAATCAGCACCCACATGAGGCGCGTCATGCTTTAGCCTCCGCTTTCTGTCAATTTGTTTTTTCTCTTTATCTTGCCGGGCATATCTTTGCCTCCTAAAATAATAGAAATTTTTGCGACAGCGACGCCAGAGTTTGGCAAACTTTCCGTATGCGAGATGTTCGGAGGTCAATGTTCTTCACGAAAGATGTCAGCAAGGGAGTGGCATAAGACGTAAAGACAACTCACATGTACCTACTCATTAAATTTAAGGTTTCATTCGCGACTTTGGACCCACCTGTCCAGAAATCCTGATTCGCAATGAGCGAGATCTGGTTTTTAGAGAGAGAGACACGTAGAAGCTGCCTATAGTCGTCCAAATTTGACCGAGCCTGAACGATACCGTACGTTCCTGAACAATCGTCAAAACAGCCCAAAAGAAGGCTCTCTGTCGTATGGTTCCCCATCGTAATAGCTCCTTTAATAACTCGGAAGCTAAGGGGAAGCAAGTTCTTGGGGTCAAGGTCCGGCAATTGACGTTTTAACCACAACGATAAGACTCTGAGGGAAGATGGAAGCTGAAAAGTCGTGAAGTTATTGAAATCTACAATTCATACTTAGATAAAATACAACATTGAGATGTTAGGGATACAACTGACTTGGATTGTGCGTTGGGGGCACCGCTGATGAAAGTGACTCCTTGACATCGCTCAGGTTAGGATGACCCTTGAAGAGTTGAGCCAAAATGAAGTCGGTTGAAGCAGTCCGATTGTACATAAACCATTCAAAGCCTTCGATAGTGATATGTATCCTACACGGTGACGTCTGCAGACTGCCTGTTCATCTCTGTTAGTTAATCAGCTTTACGAGAAACGAATCACCATACTTTGGCCGGTTCCCTCGCTCGACGAAGAAGCAAGGTCCTCTTCTTCCGCAGCAACTCGCAACCACCACCTCCAGCTCAACTGACATTTCACTATTCGGAACGACTGATTGCTTGAGTGATAGCGCACGTCGCGAAGCAGTACCCTGCCAGAAATTAATGATAAATGCAAAGAACCTGGGATATAACATTAGAATGGTTTGAGACAAGTAAGTTTAGCACAGGACTTACCTATGTCAACCCACGTCGCCGCCTCATCTTGCGTCCATAAGAGCACTTGCAACACAGAGCTGATGAATAATCCAATGATCCGGTTCCAAAAGAAAAGGTAAATGATAGACCCGAATACGACGGCAATGCACGTCCCAAGTAGGGTAGTATTGAGTGCCATACTGGGTCAACAATGTCCTGCTTTTAAGTATCAAGGCGGCCAGGGTAATGAGTGAGCTGTTCTCAATGCATTGGTGAGTAGCAACCGTGATAGATTTTGTCGTCGTGGAAGCTGTGGTGAAAGAAACCTCCAAGGTCAGGAAGCATGAAATGGTATTGGCGGGCAGTTAAGCGCGTGCCAGTTCCGCGACGCGCTCCGCGGCTCGGTTGAAGTTGAGCAACCTTGACTATCAACCACATTCTTGTCCACAATGCTCAGCTCACGTTCAGTTCCATTGCTTCACGGAGACAGCGATTATACATCGTATCCGCGTAGTGGAGCACTGAAGACTCCGGGGAGAACTCTGAAGGGCCGTGCAGGGCTACAGGAAAATGCATTTCGAAATGGCTCTCTAACGTCGAATCCAAAAGAGAAGAAGGTGACCATCCAAAGTCCTTATAGACAGAAGTCAAGCGGTCGTAGTGAGTGCAATCATACGTTTCTATCTGAACGATGATGTCCTAATTATAACAGAATTCGTCCTGCAGGACTCGCAGGCTTCGAAAGCTCCGGTGGCATCCAGCTACGGTCGACCTCTTGGAGACAAGACACCTCGTCCTAACCGCCAGAGCATTTCTTTATTCACTCCAGGAACCCGGGCAGAAAAGTCTACAAAGTCTAAATTACCGGTGCTTTTCGACGCAGACGAAGCGATATCGCCCCAACATCCTCCCAGTTCTACGAGAAAGAACTATAGGGCGCCACGTCCCAGCAAGAACTTTCAGACACCTATTACCAAGGGTGACCATTGGAATGTCAGTGACATATCGATCGACCTAGATCCATCAACGTCAGAACAATCGCCCGATATTGACTCGAAGGAGCCGGACTACAGCGATCCTGAATACATGCCGCCAACGGACGAAGGTGATACCCAATCAGCTTTCTATTTACTCTGACTTACTTTGTGGCTCAGAATCGCCCTATGAGCCTTCGTTCGACATGCCGGATTATAAAATCGTAGGTCAGACTCTTCGGAATATGGGCCATCCTGGCTCTTTAGACACCGGTCTACTTGCTATGGATAGTTTTGACACTGAGTACCTTCTCCGAGGGTGCGAGGCTCATAGTCTCAATCTGCTCACTTATTCAGGTATCGTTCTCTGACTTAGAGTCAAAGCCTTGTTTTTATTTCAACTCCGTTTCCAGATGACGATGACATATTTGGGGCTCGCAGGCCTTTGCCTTCAGCCGAAACATTCTCGATCCGTTCAAAACAAACCGGTCTTATAACAAACACACGCCCTATCTCTCGACCTCAAACTAGTTCAAGAAGAGTAACCGGTTCACGGAGCTACTCGCATACACAAACCACACGACCAGGGACCTCGCTCGCCGTTCTTAAACCGGAACCGAAGGCTACAACATCTATTCCTCGTCCCGCTACGTCCGCCTCAAATAAAAGGCCAACGGTATTAGACAGGTGTCGAACAGGGCATGAAGGGCTCACTTCTACGTCAGGAACTCTTCAAAAAAATCGAAAGGTGGTGGATACCGTTGAGAATTTAGGTTTAGTTAACGAAGATAACGCCTTTCATTTTGAAGATTTTCGATTCGCTTTGTGATACGCTCCGTTACTGTATTCATTTTCATAACTACTTGATTGTGTTTAAACTTTGATGCTTGGATTGCCTCTTTTTTTTTTTTTTTTTAACTGCATTTATTACTCGCGTCAGCCGTCACATGACTACAAATGCGAGGGGAAGCTTAGG